>JAOVVA010000002.1:24242710-24254581 GCA_028565275.1 Leiocassis micropogon | reverse complement strand
TCTTGATTAGTTTTTGATAGATTCAATAGTTCTGGTTTCAAGGTGCATCACAAGTATTGTTTCCATAGTAACACCTGTTATCTAGAATTGCTATTGTATCAGAGGTTTTATAGGAAAATTATCAGCTTTCTGTTGGTACCAATAAGCCATCGTGACATCCTATCATTAACCATTTTTCCACAGCAGCATTTTCCAAAGTGTGTCATCACTGATGTTAAAGCAGCTGTGGAAAATGAAACAATATTTTTTTACGACCAATTAGAATCTAAAAATCGACAATGTTGATTGGCTGTGTTGTAAAATAAAATAATGATCCAGGAAAGTTTTTTTTCTATGATATAAATCAGTACTTGCCCATCACATCACATCACATCACGCCATTCATGCTTCAATAACCCGACAGATGTCCTACCCTATGGATGAATGAAATTCTTTCCCATCCAATCTGAGTCTCTGGGTCACGGCCAACTTCCTCATCCCGGTCCCCATCCCATGCACAGCTCACTTATCACAACACACCCTGCCAACAAGCTAATTTTACCGCCTTACCTCGTCAGGAATGCGCTCTGGACTGCACCGTTGAAGCTTTGATCTCTGTGATGACAACACCAGGGTTCAGTCCTGCTTTTACCAGCTTAAAGCTGGGCTCCATCCACTTCAGGCCAAGCTCGGTCTCTCTCTGTCTCTGTCTATCATTTTATTCATTGAATTTCATTTATTTTTCTGAACAAGGAATACAATTAACTACAAGCTAGGTTAAATAATTAAATAATGAAAACTAGCCAAATCTAAACAGAAATAGTAGTTTCAGTTTTAACATGAGAATGTTTTTGTTTTAAGTAATGTACAATATTAAATATACAGTTAAAAACTCCCAATCCACATTTCTTCATCTTAAGACATGATGCTCATATTTCTTTCCATTAATGGTTGTGTTTAATATCATGAACATAGTTTCCCAGCAGTGTTGCTCGAACACCAATAAATAACTTCAGACACATCCTACAAAGCTAACAGGTAATAGAAGCCTGTAATATCAGCAGAAATTGACACTTTATGACACAATGTGTAGGCATAGCTTTTAAATTTAGGCATGGCATTTAAATTCCAGTCTAATTTGTACATCCTATCTTATGATGCAATTTTATTTTTAGGACACGTCTGTCAAGTTTAGTGAGTGGAGGCAAGTACATTAACTCAACTTGTGAAACAGAGCAAAGCTGCAAAGTTCAGACTTAAAGCTCTAAAAAAAGCACAGTAAGAATTTGGGAATATGTTATGATGCCATAGGGTATAAATTGATGTAGTGATCAAGAAGTAAACACACAACAGGTGAATACAATAGGGCAAATAACCAAAGGGCCAGAGACACAGCCAAAACAGACATAAAGCCATATGTTGTGCTAGTTTAATAAGGAAATTATCATACCAAACACCGGTCAGCGAATCATTTCATTAAAGAGATGGCCCATTCAATATGTCGGACAGAGAAAATGATGAAGCTTCAAAGAATAAAAATGTCTGCAATGCTATTATTAACAATGTTGGTCGATGACAGGGATGTAGGACTGATGAAAGTGACGATCATGATGATGATGAATTATCGCATGGTTTTGCTTTTTAAAATGTATAATTAATTCCCATCTCTATTGCATGTCATGTTGTGACATCAGTGGTACAGACAGCTCTTACTGCTCAGTTACTTATCAGTAAGGTTTAAGGAGTCTAGACAGAGAGTGAGCAGTTCAAACCAAAAACCTTTAACTCCTGTCACAATGAGTCATGTTCCCATTACGTCCTCAAAAAATTTGATGAACCCAGTTTGAACTCTTGAAACTTGACAGGAAAGCAGTAAAAACCAGTAAGGATGTAATATTGTCTCCCTTGTTTAAAAAATGGCAGTTGAGGAAGTGAGGCGCAGGAAGAACTTAGGAAGATGCAGAAAGACGTAGTAACAACTCCATTGACGAGTTAACGATGCATCTAACACCTCTTAGGGACTGATGTACAGTACAACAAGCATGGCGCAGATGGGAAGGATTGGATGGCGTTTTGACTGAGTTGTCAATGAGATATCACTGCATTGTGTGAGTTCTACTATGACCATAGTCGGTCCATGCCAAGTTATAGAAGTTCATATTGCGTTCTTCTATTGCTTGCCACATTTATGACGTACATGCATCAGGATGTCTAAACATTTATGTTCAGTGATAACAAGTGATAAGCACCTGATAAAAGCACAGATCGGTCTGATCAGATGTGCTGAGCGTATCGTCATGTGCCTGGTAGGAAATCAGTGCCAGCATGATAGATGCATTGAGAACCTAGTGCAAGTAGTATGAACTTGATAAGTTCACATTTTTCCATTTTGACCCTGTACCAGCTGCATTCTTTGATATTTTTAGGACACCGAGGGAACTTCATGGTCTTCGTCGGAATGTGACAGGGCATTAACACTACCAGTTGAATGGAAAAGCCACTCTATTCAGTAAGAACTGATTGGTCCAATTGAATACTGGGAATGTAAGCAAATGAAATGAGAATTGGTTGCACTGGGAAGTTTAGTGTAGACTGAAATGGGTGATTTGTGACCATTAGTTTTAAAGTGTGTGTGTGCGATGTGAGAAACTTGTAGCTATTAGCTGTAAGTTATTCTACTACTAACTAGGTTTGTTTAAAAAATGAACATTATGCAAAAGTGAAAATTTTTTAGTTGCGCTGCTGAGTTTTGCTTTTGTATTCTTTCTGGCACAAAAATACTACATGGATATTTTACTATTGTGGGAGGGGCCTACAGAGCTGCGTCCTGATTGGCCAGCTGCTGTTGCCGGACTGCATTCTTTTTAGCCAACTGTTGAAATCTTTACTAGACTTTCTTGACAAGTTTAATAGTGACTTTCAATTTGTCTGACTAAAAACCATCATAACATTTACATGTATCAACATTTTTTTAATGTATATATTGAAGGGTTTATGACAATATTTCACCAGTGTGGTGGTCACCTGGTGGTCACTGAAGGTACTGCAGGTGAGTTAGCTCACTTGTAAAACAAACAAATAAATAAACTAGGTTTTAAATTACTATTAAATATTTAGGATTCAATATTTACACTATGTAGATAATATTTATAAAAATGAATCCCATTAGAACTAATCATCAATTAATAAATCCTATTAATTAATGAATCCCATAAAACCATAGAATTTACATTTTGTGTTATTTTTTTATTTATTCTATTGATTTTTTAAAAACCGGATCATATCCTATATGTTGTTTTTAGCAAGGAATCATAATCTTTTACATTTACGGCATTTGGATAACACCCTTGTCCAACGTGACTTACATTTTATTTTATCTCATTATACATCTAAGCAGTTGAGGCCTTTCTCAAGGGCCCAACAGTGGCAATAAAAAAAAAAGTGGTGCTGGGGTTTGAACCTGGGACCTTTTACTCAGTGGTCCAACACCCTAAACAAATAAATGCCAAAGAAATGTATTTGTATTTTCCAGTGTCCAACAGTCAGAATACAGGCTTAACGGTTTACTAGTTGCTAGTTGATCTTGTTACATTCATTGCTTTACACCTTATGTGCATGTGGATAAATGTGAATTTCCTTGCACTGCACTGCCGTAGGCCCATGAACATAAAATATATAATTATAGAAATACTTTCTGAGTGTCAGATATGTGATTAAAGGTTTGGGTCGTCTGCAGGAGATTTTCATATTTCCAAACGGCACCGCGGCCTTCTTAAGTTTAGGAATAATTTGTTTATGATCTACATGTTTTATATCAAATTGTTGAGTAAATACTATACAAAAATACACAGCGTAACAGGTTTGTTAGGAGCAATCTACACTTATTGGACGTGTAATCAGTTCCACGTACAGTTCTGCACATGCATTGGCAATGGATTGCTTGTGTTTGAGTGCTGTAATGAATACATGATAAACTAAGATTCCTGTTTATTAAAAAATATATGCAACCTATATATACACATGATGCTTATATGTAAGTCAGGAGAAGGTGGGGTATTACTGGAGAGCAGGTCAGATAGTCTGACTCGTTCCTGGAATGACTAAAAGAAATCCCGGGCACTGTGTCAGAGGGAACTCTGGGGGTGATTTATGGTCTGTGATCCTCCATTAGACTTGTGTGACATGATGTTGATGCCTGAACTGTAATCGTATACCTTCAGATTAACACATTATCTGAACAGCACATCATTTGTTATTGTAATATTTAACCATGACGATGATAAATTCTCCTTTCTGACTGGTCAGAAGGTGTTGATTCATTTTCTGTAAAAGTAATGTAACTGCAAATCGCATTAATCTGTGTCTAATAATAAATAGATTATGTTATTATTATGGTAAATGTTTGATTATTTTATAGATTCAAACAGTTTTATATAAGGACATGTTTTTGTAACATTTATGGAAGGATTCTCCAGTGTCAGAGCTTTTTAATGTTAGAAATAAAGCTCTAAGTTTTCCATTACAGGGAAATTAGAGTTTTTTTAAAACATGGAATGCTTTTTTTCTTCAAAAAAGAGAGAAAAGAAAGGATTGTGAGAGAATTATGGCTTCTTGTTAATTATAAGTTAATTATCGAGTTATAAAACCGACATAAAAGGTACAAAGTATACAGTAGGTTATAAAAACCTTCCCTTAAAGAGGTTTCTTTAAACATTGAAGATGTCTAAGAAGTGTGTGTGTATGTGTGTGCATGTGTGTGTCCCTTAGACATTCACTGCGTGGTGTAACTCACACTTGCGTAAGGCTGGCACGCAGATCGAGAACATCGAGGAAGACTTCAGGAATGGCCTCAAACTCATGCTGCTGCTCGAAGTCATTTCAGGTACGCGCACACACACACACACACATACACGCACACAATTGGTTTTAAATTAACCACCTGATTTAAAGGTTTTCTGTGCTCAGTTTATTTCTTATTTTGTTCCAGGCGAACGGTTAGCCAAACCTGACAGAGGGAAGATGCGATTTCACAAAATAGCCAACGTCAACAAAGCTCTCGAATTCATCACCAGCAAAGGAGTCAAGCTCGTCTCTATCGGAGCTGAAGGTTCTTTTTTTTTCTCACACTGTCAGTATCAATGAGTCTCAGAGACCATCTGTTTGTTTCTTGTCTAACTTTCTCCTTTTTATACTGTGCGTTAGAGTAAAAGTTTAGCCGGGTTTTTTGTGCTTGTTAGTATAAATGGGTCACTTATACATGACTAGCCATAGCATGAAAAACCTTAGCAATAAAAATCACCTAGGTTTTGGGTTCCCCTTGTGCCACCAGGATGGCTCTGGCCCCTCGAGGTGTGGCTCTGCAGGCCCTCTCTGTTGTACCAGGACCGTGGCTGCGTGATCAGATTGAGATCGGAGGAGTTTGAAGGCCGGGTTGGTGGTCATGGGCTCTTTGCCTGCCGGGCCACTGTGGTGCACTGGTTGTTCTGGTGCCTTTCTGTCATGGCCAGCATTGACTTTTTTCACCTATTTGTGCTGCATTGGATTTTCTGTGGGACAGGCTGGCTTTTGGTCCCCTTATGCATGGATGAGTCTTGAGTGCCCATGATCCTGTTACCAATTTACTGGTGTACGGGGTCAACCGGTGATGGTCATAATGTGATGGCTGATCGGTGTACATGTTATACAAAGTGTATAGTGAGTTGTGTATTTGACTATTCACGCTACTGTAGCTCTGTTGTGTTATGGTATGTATTGATGTGCTGTGTGTGTGTGTGTGTGTGTGCAGAAATCGTAGACGGGAACGTGAAGATGACTCTCGGAATGATCTGGACCATTATCCTGAGATTCGCCATTCAGGACATCTCCGTAGAAGGTACAAGAATACTAGACTCCACTAATAATACAACATATTTTCTGTACACTTAAATTGAAGCACAAAGGATGTCTAAATAAAATAATAAGACACATAAGTGAACACTATGGCCTAGTCTGCTGTGTCTGCTGCACTTTTCCTGCTTTAATTTGGCATCATTGACTGTAAAGCATTAATGCCATTAATGCCAATACCATGCAGTATGAAAAAAGTGGGAGCATTATACAGTAGTGTGATGTGATACAGTGTGTGCGCAAGACTAGGCAAAATCAAGCTGTTTCAAATTGGGGACAGTATTCTAGATTAGAATTAAATCCATTTAAATGTCCTAGTTTTCAACCAAGCTGATCTACAGCTCATGCTAACAATTATGATGACAGTATTAAGTTTTAAAAAGAAACCAACAGTCTGGGTTTCAGTCAGGGACAAACAAGTGGCCCAGAATAGGTAGAAAAAAATCTTTAAACGTTTACACCCGGGCTGAAATGAATAAAAAGTTTTTTTACAGAGAATGATTCAGTTGCATGTGCTGAATGTGACTTAAACTTGAACCCAGCTGCATTCACATTTTGTAAAAATCTGTACATTTTTTTGCACTGATTTACAGCAAGTTGAATACTTGAATCTGATTCGTCAGAAGGCGGACAATGTTTTTATAAAAAAAAAAAACATGGCTTGTAAAGTCATCTTGACTATAATATGTACAATTAATATTAATGTACAGGGACTTACATACCGGACATGCCATGTAATCTAAGCCCAATAATAAATGTGCTGTTGTAGCGTACAGTATATCAGTATGGCTGTGATATCTTCAGTACTTGGGCTGCGTCCTCGTGCACAGCCGTGCGGACATTCAGTACAGTAATATATGTATAATGTATAATAACAGCACTCCCTCTCGTGTGATATTCCTTAAATACGTCTTATTTTAGACTGATCTAAAGCTTTTCTCTTGTTCTGATTATTTTGTATTATTAAATAGATATGCAGTCATTCAAATTTGTTAAACTGCCATATAATATCCAAGACAGATATTATTAATAAAAGCTTAAATATGATTAGATATATACTGTATGTCTTAAAGCCCTGCAAGAAAGCACGGATGGCACAACACTGTTTTTTGCTCCTGAAGTTGATTCATTAAGACACTGAAGGTGACCGGATTCATTTGTAACTGAAGGAAGCAGAGGTGCTGCCTTGTTTACTCAGGGTTATTTAAGGAATGTGAGTGTAAGGAGATTGACAGGTGTAAGTGGCCTAATCAGGGGGCTAATTTAGAAACTCTGATGTTAGACTGTGAGCCTGTGAACAATCCTTCAGTTCAAATAGCAAACACAAAGCAGGGCTGATGCCGTATGGAGAAAAAAAATATATAACAAAAGCCAAAATGTACACTTTCCTAGAGATTTCCTATAGAATATAGCCAGGAGGTGATTTGAGTAAAACAAGGGGATAGCATTGTGGCATTATCATACAGTACATGTACCGCCATCATTCTTGTTCTTTTGATTTATTTTGCTTAATAAATCTTCATGACTGTCAGAATTAGCAAACATAAAATTGGAAATGAAACCCATACTGATTGGTTTTAAAAATAAATGTTCAAAATAGTTTCAGATATTTGCAGTTATTTCTGTAGTAGTGATAATTCTATACTAACACAATCTAAGAGTAACAATAAACAGATGTGCTGTTATTGAGCAAAGAATGGAAGGAGTCTCCAATGTCAGCATGTTGTAGCAGTTAATAAGGCTCTGAGTTTTTCAACACTGGAAGGTATTTACAAGAAAGAAATTTGCACTTTTCAAACATAACAGGTTGTATTTTTTGTCTTATTATATGATTAAGTATAACTGCTGTTCAAGCTTCTAGAGCATAAGTTGTTAAACGATGTTCCACAAAAGTACAGTGCCATGACATTTGAAATGAAAAAAAAAAAGTTTTTTATTAAAAGATGAAATATTGGAAATATGGAAAAATATTGTTATTGAAGAAATCAAACACTCCAGGATGTACTTATTAACTTAATGTTGGTAACATGAACTCTGCTTAATCACACCACTCCGTCATTGATTATTTTCCTATAACTGCAAAATGTCACCTGACTGAGGTGTTTAGTTTAGACATTAGCTGTTTAGTTGGCTCGCTAACTACAAGTTAGTTTCTACTTAATTAGACTTTTTGCTATTTAGTTATATCTTGGGGTGAAAGTAGGTTTAAATTCTTATTTATACTGTGTAGCCAGAAGTTAAGGAGAATAAACCATGGAGGTGGTGAACAGTTCCGTAACCCTCGTTTCTCTTTCCACTTATTCTGCTTTAGAATAGTCTCAGCTAACTAACTGTTCTGAGGTTGAATCCCAAATAGTGTTAAATGGAAAGCTAGGGTGCTATGTAGGGTCTATAATCTCTTGTTCTACATACAAAGTGTCCTTGATCAGGGGTTAGAGAGAGATTTAGGATTCAGCCTTGCGTAAAAAGTTAGTTAGCTTTATAGCTCACGTTATAGCCATGAACAGAATGACACCGACAGTTCAGAGGAATTTTGGAACGACTTAGAAGCAGTTACTAAGGAGACAAACTGGTGTTCAAGATAGCATTATCGGATATGTTTTCTTCCCGGAAAGTACTTCCGTGACTGGTTTTGAATGTGGGTTTTGGCAAGCAGCTTCTCTCCTCTCCCCAGTACTTTATATTGCCACTGAATCTTTTAGTGTAGTGCAGTACTGGACCGTACCTGCCTACTTTCACCCATGTTCAACTTCAACCCATCTTCAGAGCACTCTCTGATCAAAAGACTGCTACTTACTAGGGAGTGTGAAGACTATCAAATGCATTCTCCGAAGGATATGAAGCTAGCTAACCGCATCTTTTAAAACTCTTGCAAAGAAAACTTTCTTGGAAGGAAACTTAGAGGAAAGTGCTATCCACCCCTTTGTGTCTGTGTGATCTTCTAGATGCCCATAACTGCCTAGCACCACTTTGATTGATATGAAAGGGCATGTATAGTATGTTGTCTCATTTACCCTGAGAGCACGGCCACTTTTGCTCCCCTGGACTCCCGTCCATGGATGGTGTAGCATTAGCTAACGGGATTCAAACTTGAGATCTCCAGGTGTTGTGGCAAATGCTTTTTTGGTGCACCATGTGGAGAAGGATTTAGGATGAGTTATTAATAGACAAATCTTGCCAGATACGCTAGCTAACACCCAACTGAGTTGTTGTGTACAGTGTGAGCATAAAGTCAATTCCTGACTTCAAACATATATTACACAAAACCCATACTAGGTACAAAACATGTGGTTTAAAGCAAATCATCTAACAAAATGTATTTGTTTTACGTAATGTCAAAACATTCAGGGTTTTATCTAGAATATTTTTAAATGTATGGTTGTACATAATCGGGGGAAAGATTTTAAGCTTAAGAGTTTAGTTAAGTAAAGAATGCTTCTCCTGACTGTTGCCGTTTGCTGTGTACTTTTAGAAACCTCGGCAAAAGAGGGCCTGCTCTTGTGGTGTCAGAGAAAGACTGCCCCCTACAGGAATGTTAATGTACAGAACTTTCATGTCAGGTAACTCCATACAAACTAAAAAGTCCAAGCAGAGCGAACACACAAGATATCACAAGTTAAATATTCCTCAAAAGTGAAATAGAAAACACCATACTGTTCATTGTAGGTATTTAATAGAAATAACATTAGAAAAACCTTAAAATCAACTGAAGTTTACTAGAAATTACCAGTAATGTTTTTGGTAACTTGTTGGACTTTCTGACATTTTGACCGGCATGGTGAAGCTGGAAGGATGGCCTGGCATTCTGCGCCCTCATCCACAGGCACAGGCCCGACCTCATCGACTACGCCAAGCTCAACAAGGTGTCGCGTGTGTCCCCAAGTTAACCTTTGACCCCTGATATTAACTTCACTGATAGAGTCTTTGAAATGATCACATTGATGTGGAACTGACATGAGATTTATGCTAACCAGTGATTTCTTGTGCCATAACATTGCATACAAAACTTCTTTATTCTTTTCATACAGAATCACCACTCATACTAACGTTTTTTTTTTTTTTTTTTTGAAAGAAAACTGTAGTGCTTTTGATGGGTGATATATTTCGTATAGTGGATGGGTAATAAAGTTCAGCAAACTTTTCTTTGGACACAGGAGACAGACTGAATTTTTCCATCCTTCAAATAGCTGCAAGAATATAGCTGCCAGTGCCACTGATGATGTGCATTATAGTCATCCGGTTAAAATAAAGAATCCCTGGGGAGTGTTCTTTTGTTCCTATTTTAGGCGCTGTTTATTATGGGCAGTTACTTCAGTGGCTGGAAGACCATTAACCCATTGTTACTAATACACAATACTAATATACAGAAATGATGTGTACCAAACTAAAGGGCTACAGGATGTAAATATGCAGTTTATTAATATGTACTTCATTTTATAGTTAGAACACTTTGGGTTATGATATTGTATATTCCATCCATCCAGGAATCTTTATAGTCCATCTAGGGACCATGGAGGGAAATCGTTACTATTGCATTTTATTTCGCATTTCACTCTACGAGCAATTTAGGAAAACCAATTAACCAAATCTGCATGTCTTTGGACTGTGGGAGTGTGGATTGGAGTACCCAGAGGAAACTCACCAAGCATTGCCAAAACCCAATGTGCCAAAACTCCATGCACACAGACCTCAAGACGGGGATCGAACGCAGACCCTGAAGGTGCAAGGCGACAGTGCTAACCACCACTGAGCCACAATGCCGCCATTATATTGTATATTATACGCCATATATTGCAACTGCTTAGCAAATTTCTGGGTTTGTGGTGCAACTGTAACAGACATAAAACACTTTGCTAGTTTCATGCGTTTCGCAAACTCTACAAGTCTAAATATAAAATGAACACTTTTGTTCATAAAATAAACATTCTATTTAGAATGTTTTTGGCAAACATCCATGAAGCTACAGGGTGTGTAGCTAACCCTAACACTAGCTAGTGAAAGTAAACACACTATAATGGATTAGTTAGAAATAGCTTGCTAACATACATGCAGTTATGTGTTATATACAGTAGCAATACCTAGATAACAAACATAATTATGGGGTATTACCGATAGCTGTTAAACACACAATATCATGGATTAGATAATAACAGCTACAGTAACATAATACAGTTATAGTTTAAAAAACAATAGCTTGATAACCAAAACTAGATAACGGGATGTTATCGATTATATAGGAATGACTGGCTAACATATTTAAATTAAGAACAGAATTTATTGACGTTAAATCAACTTAATATCAATATGTAAAAGCTACACAAGGTCAAAGTCAGTTATGGGAACTATATGTATGTAGAACTAGTAAAAATATCTTTTTAATGTAAACATATAATGTATTAGGTCAAAAAGTAGCTAGCTAAGATGCAGTTATTCAGTAGATAATGTAGCAATAGCTAGCTAACACAAACACACCTGTAATATACTAGCTAACAAGCTAACACATAGTTATGGGCTATATAGCAATAACCAGCAAATATACACCATGTTATGTCACAGGAGAATTACTGATAGCTCGATATTTTATACTCACTGTAAGGGCCTATATTACAATAGCTAAGTAAGAAAGCCACAAGTTTAGCATACGTAGCAATAACTATGTAATGTAAACACATTATAATTGAATATTTAACAATATTTCGCTAAAATTATAGGTTATTTAATAATAGCTAGCTAACATACACACAGTTATTATTTAGCAATATTAACTGCCTAAAACCTAACAGCTGTTTTCTTATAAAACTGCACAAATCTGTGTCTAAAACTCCATGATGACTGTTTATTTTATTACTCTTTATCGCTCTTTATAGAAGTTTCTTTTATGCAGAAATGTTTTCAAAAGCATCTTTTGCTTATGCCATATTTTTGTATTTGCCCAAGACTTTTGCACAGAACTATAAGTAAAACAGCTGTTAGGTTTTACTGAGCTTGCTGGAGAATATGAGTTCT
>JAOVVA010000002.1:24200737-24223855 GCA_028565275.1 Leiocassis micropogon | reverse complement strand
CACAGTTCATATTTTCCAAATGTAACATGCAAGTATTGACAAAACTTCACATGTTTTTGGCATAAAATTGTCATAAAAATTGAAAAATATGAAGCTGAACCATGTAGTGTAGGGAGAGTGCATACAGGTTTGTGTATGTAGCAGGTTTTTGTTGCATCAGACAAAGAAAACAACTAAGGATACTTGAAATTACTAGAACTGGGTTAAGATCAGTTCAGTACATTATCAAAACCTGAAAGGCTAGCGCTGAAGCACCACAAATGGAGATCACTTGAACACTTGGTGAAGTTTTATGGTAAAAAAGAATTAACAGTAAAAACAATAGCTGTCTTTAATAGTGAAAGTAAGAGCATTTCCATACACGTGCAATGTGATGAGAACTCACAGGATTGGACCTAATCACTCACTAACTCATCTTCTATACCACTTTAGCCTGTATTCAGAATCACAGGGGGCCTGGAGCCTATCCCAGGAGACTTAGGGCACAAAGGCGGGGTACACCCTGGACAGGGTGACAATCCTTTGCAGGGCACACACACTCACTCAGTCAAACTACAGGCAATTTGGGAACACCAATTAGCCTAATCTGCAGGTCTTTGGACTGTGGAAGAAAACCAGAGTACCCGGAGGAAACCCACCATGCACACAGAGACAGGAATTAAGCCTGGCTAAAATCGGAATCGAACCCGGACCCTGGAGGTGCAAGGCGACAGTGCTTACCACTACACCACTGTATACACCCAAGCTTAAACTGTGTATTGAACAGTTAGAAAAAAAAAACTGAACAGAACAGAAACTGATAGAAAAAAAAAACACTCAAAGGAAAGCTTAATTTACAGAGCTTAATTTATAATCTAATAATGAAACTACAATTATTGAAATTTTTAAGCACATGTCCAGTTAGGGGCTCCATATTATTTAAGAAGAGAACACTTGTAAAAGTCTCTGTGTATCATCTCATCTTCTTAACTACTTCACATCATTGAAATAAAAACTAGAAAAAGCAAAGAAAGTGTGTATAAAAAGAAAGTGTGTTGAAGTGTGTTGTATCTTATTAATGTCTGAGTGAGTAAAGCTTAAGTGCTAAGAAAATTCTAAGTGATTTATTTTTTTTCTCATAGTTGTCTTTATTAATTAATAATAAAAACACCAGTGTGAAATCAGTATCATTTTCTTCAGTCTCTCTCTCTGTTTCTTAATTAATTAATTAATAAATAAATAGAGAGAGAGAGAGAGAGAGAGAGAGAGAGAGAGAGAGAGAGATGGAAGAAAATGATACTGATTTCACACTGTTAACATATGAGACAAGACAAGATCAAATATAACAGTGAAATAATTATGATTTAGGGTAAATACAAGGGTATGGTAGGGCCAGTGATTGAATTTTAAAAAGTTACTTTTTTCTTTAAAAAATACAAAATAAGTAATTTTTCTAAAAGAAAGGGTTATGTAAAACTATGAGAAAATTGTAATATTGGAAGAATGATGGAGATCCTGCAATATTCATTCCTTTCATTCAATCAGTCCTTCCTTTATTCATGCCTTCAGTCAAGAAACTTTCTTCCTTCTTTTCTTCCTTCCTTCCTTCCTCCCTTCCTTCCTTCTGCGGACTCAGTGTCCAGTGCTTTGTGGTGTTATCAGTGACTGAGTGAGTGGATGTGTGTGTACTGTTTTCTCTTTGCAATGTTCTTCATGCTGTCACACACCAGCAGCTGACCACTCTCTGAGCTCTTCTCTCCCCAGCAGAAGACAAAATGACGATGGCTCCTACAGAAGGAGAAGATGAGGTTCAGTTTCTGCGTACAGTAAGTACTGAGATCACCTTGGTCCTGATAAAAAGTTTAAAGTTTAAAGTAATTTTTTGTTGTTGGAAATCACCTTTCTTCACAATTCTTTCCTCAATTCCAAAATGGGTTTATGTGGAGAAAATTATTTACAAAAGAGATAGAAATAAAATAAATTGGATAAATATAGTAATCAGAAATGTAACAAACTTGACTTATGAAGAATTTGACTTTTCGTTTTGACAATAACACTGTAACATGACATAATATGTTAGCTATTTTTTATTATCTCATTTATTTATTTTGCTTCATATTAGATGTTTAATTCATTTAAATGTTTTTTTTTTTTTTTTTTTTTTTTACAATTTTTGCCCAAATAAAAAAAATGTGCTGTAAAAAAAAGTAAAATAAGTTGTTTAGTTTAAAAAATATTTACTTATAAAAAATAGAACAAACAGAAAATTATTTATTTAATTACCAATAGTTATTTTTATTCATTTGTTTATTTTAAGAAGCATTTATTTTGTGTTTATTTTTTATTTTTTACATTCTTTTTATTTTTAAATTTGAAGATTTTTAAAAATATTTTATATATATTTTATTATATTATATCTATCATTTACAAAAAAAAGTACCATTTTATAATCTACTGTTTACAAATGAATTTTAAAAACCAAACAAACAAAAAAAAAGCAAACAAACTTTTTTTTTTTACTTACGGAATTTTTTTTTTTTTACTTAAACAACATTTAATTTGTTTTATGAAATCATTATGTAGTAACCAAAAGTAAAGCACATTAAAGCACAAATTTACATTTTATTTATGCTTTATATAATTTACTGTTTTTATTTACTGTTATATATTAATATATTTAGATTTTATTCATATGCTATTTATTTAATCATTAATGGCAATCTTGGTATCCAAAAAAAACCTTGTAAAGCTTCTGTGTAAAAGTTATTTTTAAAATGTCTGTGTTTTATGTAAAGTAAGGTGAAGTAAATGTTAACAAACTTTAATCCAAATTTTTGCATTTTTTAAAAATTAAAAAAGTGCAAATAAGCTAGTAAATAAGAGTTAATTAAGCTATGTGCACATTCACACAGCCATGCAGTTGTGTATAATTTTAGCTGGTGAATGTTGTATAAAAGCCCACACTGGACATCGCTGCGACTCTCAGCTCTGGTTTAATCAGTGTTATCAGGAGAGAGGGACAAGTGTTGGGTGTGTTAGCTGTCCACTCACAGCCTCTTATCTCTCAAACAGACAGCTGAGGGATTCCTGTTCTTTTACACGCATTTGGATAAAACAGACACTGAATTGAAAAAGCCAACATTACTGTATACCCTAATGATGATGTTTTGATATTTTTCATAGATGATGGCCTGTACATATATTTACACACAAACTCTTATTTTCTGAGCTGACGCTGCTTATATGAAATGGAATGTATTTACTGTAAGTGTGTGTCTGTATGTGTGTGTGTATGTTTATCGGAGACTCTCTAACGGCCACTGTGAGACAGAACAGGGGTGTTGGAATTTTCCTTTATTGATGGTCTAATAATACCACTCTGTAAATAGCCACACACACACACACACACACACACACACACACACACACACACACACACACACACACATATTTTGTGTCTTAATTGAATATAATTACATTAATTCACAATAATATTGTGTGTGTGTGTGTGTATGTGTGTGTGTGTGTGTGTACGCGTGCACAGTCAGATGAGCTGGTGTTGCGCTGCTGCTTATCCGTCCCCCTCCAGCAGAAGCTGTGTTTGGCTGCAGATGGTTTTGGAGGTCGACTGTGTTTCCTCGAGTCCACTTCAAGCTCCAAGGTGAAACACACATATTTGATCTAAGGACGACTAGTTAACCAATTAACCTGTTAGTTAGTTACTTGTAATAATCACACCTGAGTGTTTGTTCCTATAAACTAATGTAATAATTAAAGACACTTACTAATACAAGATACAAGGATTTTTTCCCCTTAAGTCCAATTATGGATGCTAAATGAGTTCTAACATACATGCCATTCATTTCATGAAAGATACATTTTAATTTACATTTCGAAGTGTTGTCCTTCTCAGAATGTTCCGGCAGACCTGTCACTATGTGTGTTCGTGCTGGACATGTGTGTGTCAGTCCGAGCTCTGCAGGAAATGCTCGCCAACAATGAGGACAAGCACACAGGGGTGAGGACACCAGAGCCTTACATTCTGACTAATATCCATGTGCAGTCATGTTAGTAAGAAACCAAAACAAAGGTCAATTTTATTCTCCTGAAGAAGTCAGAACAGCCTTACCTATGGTACTGGAGACTCTTTCCATATAAATGGATAATGAATTTCTTCTTACATACAACATATGTTTAAATCATTTAAGGTGGAGTGACTATACTAAAATGTATTCTATTTGTCCCCCTTCAGTCAGCTGAGACCGCTGGCCATCGCACTCTCCTCTACGGCCAGGCGCTGCTGCTCAGACACGCCCACAGCAACATGGTAGGCCAATTAACGTTCAATTTCTTGTCGGATTCTGATTGATGGCGTTGGAGCTGGATATTCTGTTATTTTGTGTTTTGTAGTATCTGAGTTGTCTGGCATCATCAGGGCTTTCGGCTGATAAGCTGGCGTTTGATGTTGGCCTTCAGGAGGATGTAGCAGGTACCCCCTTGGACCTTTTTAACATTTCATAGTCTTACAACCTGGAACTGAAATAGACAAGAAATAGACAGAAAAATGTAAAGTAATATTTTACTGTGACAGACTGCAAAAGTGCATAAAGATACAACCTCAGCAGCAACCTCATTTCCCCTCTCGTCAGTTCCAACCACTCAGCATTGAGCATCAGCAGTATAACTAATCACCGGCCTGCTCATCTGTCATCATCTTCACTTCAATTTTTCTTTGATTTATTACATTAAGTGTGATGTTTTTAGGCTTAAACATTTCAGATGTCACTGTGTCAAACAAAAATCATTTCTTTGACACTGGTCAGGTACAGGGACTGGACTGAAAATTAGAGACAAAAACTTGGCAAAAATGAGAGCCACAAGTCCTTCAGGAAACTCGGACATATATTCTGCAACACTAGATATAAAAAACAAGAAAGTTTGGTTGTTTGGAAACAAAAGTCCAATAATTATTTATGACATCAATACAGAGTCAGCTACTGTACAGAGATGTGTGTGTGTGTGTGTGTGTGTGTGTGTTTACAGGTGAGGCGTGTTGGTGGACGGTCCACCCTGCTTCCAAGCAGAGGTCAGAAGGTGAGAAAGTTAGAGTTGGTGATGACCTCATCTTTGTCAGCGTTTCCTTCGAAAGATACCTGGTAATGTTTTGCATCTGTCTTTTTTTTAACTTTATGCTTATAAATTGGAGTTAAAGCTTCACTTTTGATCTGAATTGTCAATATAAATGTATACATACAGTAATGTTCTCTCTCTCTCTCTCTCTGTCTCTCTCTCTCTCTCTTGTCTCAGCATGTCTCTTGGGGAGCTGGTATATCTGAGGACCGTATAAATACGACCGTAGATGCAGCTTTCCAGCAGACTCTATGGTCTGTGGCTCCTGTTTCCTCTCATTCAACTCAAACTCAAGGTTCGTTTCATTTCTTTGCACATGAAAATGTATTGTCCTGTAGCTCAAGAAAAAAATGTAAACAATTGGACCCTGTCCAAAAACTCCAGTAATACAAGTATGGTATTTAGTATTTAGTATAGTATAGTATTTATTATTTCGTCGGTCTAGTATGGTTATTTTTGTGCTTAAATATTTTAATCTCAATTTTTTCTTAATTTTTTAAAGGAAAAAACAGTAAAAGTTCATTGATATGTAATCTGTGCCACCCCAGCAATTATACTCCAGTTTTTTTTTTCATTCATTTTTTATTTATTTATAATAAATAATTTATTTATAATTTGTGCCTGGTATATTTAAAAATGGTCGCAACTTTGACCTACAGGTCACCTCAGGGGAGGAGATTGTCTGCGCCTCTTACACGGCCACACGGACGAGTGTTTGACCGTTTCACCTGCTGGACACGCAGAGGACGAGCGCAGGTCAGTGATCAATGCTCCTATAGATGAGTTGTATCCTCCGATATATGGCAGATTATTTAGAAACAAAAGAGTAATACAATTTTCAAATGAATAAAACACTTGCAGGAGTGTTTTGCAGGAGTCAAGGAAAAATAATCAGTAACATGAGGGTGTGATTAAGCAAAGTCGGCAGTATTTGTATTGTTTTGCATCTGAATTTGTATTAGGATTTAAACACCAAGTGGGTGTGGCCTGAAGAGGAAGTGCTTGTTTTCTGTATAAATGCTAGCACTGTCAAAGCTGCTGTTAGAGAAAATTAATCAACGTCCACATAACAGCCATGCTGTGGTCTAATACACACTTCTGAAGTAGCACTTGTTCCTTTGGTAGTTTTTTTCATTGTCACACACTCCTCCTCTCTTTTCAGATCTGTTTATTTTGAAGCCGGGTGTGTCTCATCTCAAGCTCGTTCTCTGTGGAGGATTGAGATGTTGCGTGTGTCGTAAGTACAGTGGATACAGTACAGGAAAATATCCTGTATAATATATTATATATTGTATGCACCAGATACCAATATTTGCAGTTATATAGTATTTTATACAATTTTGTGTAAGTAAATGCATAAAATGTACAAAGTCCGGTATATAATACATGTGTGCGTGTGGGGGTGCGGGGGAGAAATGAGTCTGCCTCACGGGTTTCAGTCCGGAAGCATGATTATAAAACATGGCTGTCCTGTAAAGCTGTCCTGATGATGAATTTCGGAAAATCAACAAAAGAGTTCACAGTCCAATACAGTGGAAAACAGCTCTGGGACAAAACGGCGTCCCGGATTCCCCTCGCGATTTAAAGGCGCAGAGACAACACTGATACATTTTGCATTTGTGAGATTCATTTCCTTAGACACGATTATGGATTTTGGCCACATGGTGGCAGTGTGGGGAAACGGGACAGAGATTTAGTCAGTTAGATTTAGGATTGGTTTGCTTTCCATTGTATATTTGTGTCAAAGGCATATAAGACTCCCTTTGATGGACTTGAGAACAAATCGGACTTACGAACGTGTTCCCAGAACAGAACTTATTCAGAAAGTCGAGGACTACCTGTATATTGAATTTGCTTTTTAGAAACAACTGACTGCATGTTAATATTTTTCCTTCTTACTACACTAGTACAGGTGCATCTTAATAAATTAGAATATTATCAAAAAGTTGATTTATTTCAGTAACTCAATTAAAAAAATAAAACTCATATATTATATAGACTCATTGCACACAGACTGATATATTTCAAGAGTTTATGGCTTACAGCTAACGAAAACCCAAAATTCAGTATCTCAGAAAATTAGGATATGACTTAAGACCAATAAAAAAAATAATAATAATTTTAACAGCAGAAATGTTGTACTACTGAGAAGTACAGTATGTACATGTAGAGCTCTTAATACTTGGTCGGGGATCACTTTGCATAAATTACTGCAGCAATGCAACGTGGCATGGAGGCGATCAGTCTGTGGCCCTGCTGACATGTTATGGAAGCCCAGGTTGCTCTGATAGCGCCCTTGTTGGGTCTGGTATCTCTCATCTTCCTCTTCACAATTATCTCATGATTTCTAACGAGTTTAAGTTGGGTGGGTTTGCTGGTCCATCAAGCACAGGGATGCCATGGTCCCTAAACCAGGTATTGGTACTTTTGGCAGAGTGGTCAGGTGTCAAGTCCTGCTGGAAAATAAAAAAATCAGCATCTCCATAAAACTGGTCAGCAGAGGGAAGCATGAAGTGCTCTAAAACGTCCTGGTAGACGGCTGCGCTGACGTTGGATCTGATAAAACATGGACCAACACCAGCAGATGACATGGCTCCCCAAACCACCACTGACTGTGCAAACTTACACTGGACCTCAAGCAACCTGGCCTCTGTGGCTTTCCTCTGGACTGCACACCTTGATTTCCAAATGAAATTCAAAATTTACTTTCATCTGGAAAGAAAACTTCAGCCCACTGAGCAACAGTCCAGTTGTTTTTGTTGCATTGTTGCAGTAATTTATACAAAAGAAGCCCCGACTTTTTATTGAGTGCTGAGTTTTACTTTTTGAATTGAATTACTGAAATAAAGCAACTTTTTTGATGACATTATAATTTATTGAGATGCATCTGTATATTTTATGCTTGCTGCTCTATAGACACACTGATGTGTGATAAAATAAAATCACACTGATGTGTGAAAATAAAAACTGAATAGTTTTGTGATGTATACTTTGTTATACAGGAGAGCTTAAACTTTTTTGTCAATTCTTTTAGCCTCACACTTTATATAATTCAATTATAGGTTTGTTGAACTTTCCTATACCACAATATATACATTATATTGATATTTTGTGTGTGTGTGTGTGTGTGTGTGTGTGTGGGTGTGTGTGTGTAGATGGAGTGGGAGCCACATTCGCTGGGCGGAGCCATTCCGTCTGTACCACGTGACCACGGGAAAATACCTGGGCCTGACCTTTGACCGTGGCCTGCTGCTACTGGACAGAGAGGACGCTGATGTGAAATCCACCTCTTTCTGTCTCCGCCAAACAAAGGTCATGTGACAACAATCTAGGGCTTTGTGTAAGAGGTGATGAGTGAGGTTCAAAGATTATGTCAATATTTATGTGTCTATACAACGGCATTAAAAAAAATCATGAATAGAGAATATTGACAGAACAAAAAAGATTTATATTCTGTTCTATTTATTATATCGTAACATAAACGCAAACATTTTGTAATGAATTTCTTGCAATTTGGTGATGTCCAATTACCACATATCTTGTTAGAACACTCCTCCTACCAACCAGTGAGGGTGCAGGGCTAATACACTGTGTTTACATGTTTTCTTAATTTGGACGTAAAAACTGATGCAGTTTGAACGTGGTGAATCATAATCCAAATGCTGATCAAATCCAGATGCTGATGTCTGTCGATGTGTCTCGTCTCTGCAGGACGCCGGCCAAGAATTCCCACTCTGTGTTGGGAAGAAAGACGGGATGGGGACGCCGGAGATCAAATATGGTGACTCTGTTTGTTTAGTCCAGCATTTGGACTCTGGTTTATGGCTCACCTATCAGACCAGCGACTCGAAGAGGAGGAAGGAGACGCAGCTGCATAAACAGGTGAACAGAAAGAGATGCACGATGTGGGATATTTTACAGTTTATACATAGATTGCACAAATCTAAATATCATTTTGTTACTATTATACCAAGGAGCCTTTTGACCTTTTCTGTAGGCCATTCTCCACTCAGAGGGACACATGGACGATGGACTCACACTCTCTCGCTCACAGATGGAGGAGTGTAAAGCTGCCAGTCTTATTCGAAGCTCAGCTCTTTTGTTTTCACGCTTTATACGGTAGTAATGATCAATTTCTGTGTTCTGTGTAGCATTGAAAGAGTTATTCATTCTGAGGAGAGATTTAGTTTAATGTGATCATGATATGTCAAGCTGATTTGTACTTTGTTAAAACACACACACACACACACACACACACACACACACACACACACACACACACACTTTTATGCATAAACAATATAAATGCATAAATATGACAGCATTCATCAATGAATCACATTGATTGAATGATCGCATTCCAATAAATGCCAATTTAGCAGGAAATACTGGACATTGGAATATTAGAAACCCAGGGCTCAGCACTACACAAAATAGGCTCAATATATTCATAAACTATAGACTTTACAACGAGATTAGAAGTACTGTATATGAATGCAAAATTGGAAAAAAAAAAAAAACAAGATGGCTACTCTCTTTTATAATGTTACAGCTTTCAATTTTAGTTTAGTTAAAAAAAAAATAGTTTTTTTTGAAATATCAACTTATCATACCCTTGATTTTTTTGGCTAGGTGTCACATGATTTCTTCACTGCTTCACAAATCATGAAAATATTACATTTGCGGTTATATTTTATCCAGGAGATTAGACGAGCTCAATCACAGAGCCAACGTGCCAACCGTGGAACTTCCAATAGAAACGCTGCGTTTGACTTTGTGCGATCTGATTGGTTATTTCCGGCCACCCGACGAGCGCAAGAGTCACAAGACCAGACAGAGTGGCAGCACATTGCTGAAGAACAGACAGAACCTGTTTCAGGAAGAGGTGACATCTCCTGCAAGGGATTATGGTGTTGGATTTACAGTACACATACGCAATATATGAATAAATGAATCAGTTACATTTACAAAATAAACATTTGTGTAGCTCATTTCTGTTTCTCTGTCAGGGTGTAATTACTTTGGTCCTAGACTGCATTGATCACCTGCACCTGTATAGCAGTGCGGCTCATTTTGCTGAGGCTGCTGGGAAAGATGCAGAAGAGGCATGGGAAGCCATTTTGAGCTCCTTCTATGAACTTTTGGGTATTATTATTATTATTATTATTATTGAGAAAAAGTGAATTATTCATACAGTATGTCTAATTATTATATCTGATTACTGCCACCCCACCCCGACCCCATAGCGGCATTGATCCGGGGGAATCAGAATAACTGCTCTCAGTTTTCTAGCTCCCTGGACTGGCTGATCAGCAGATTGGAGAGACTCGAGGCCTCCACTGGTGAGTTTTGATTATCACATTCAAGTAGTATTATTTTTGGGATAAACACATTTGGATGAACACATTGCTTTTAAAGGATTTAGTTATACGTATAACAGCAGCAATCATGGAAAATAAGTTACATTGTTGAATTGTTAGATCTGTTAAGTAAACCAAAAACGTTGTTAAAAGTATTTCATTAAAATTAATTATTATTATGAGGAATCATAATAGAACAGAACAACAACATAGCATAAATATTTTGAGTTAATACAAATAACAACAACAATAATAATATTAATAATAATAATAACTAAATGCTCAAAAATAGTTAATTTTATATATTTTTAAATATATTCAATATAAGGCAGGGTCCGAGTTCGATTCCCGACCAGGCTCGATTCCCGTCTCTGTGTGCATGGAGTTCGCATGTTCTCCCCATGCTTGGTGGGTTTCCTCTGGGTACTCCTGTTTCATCCCACAGTTCAAAGATATGCAGGTTAGGCTAATTGGCGTTCCCAAATTGCCCGTAGTGTGTGAATAAATAAATGTGTGAGTGTGTGTATGTGTGTGTGCCCTGCACGGGGATTGGCACCCTGTCCATGGTGTACCATGCCTCGTGCCTAAGTCTCCTGGGATAGGCTCCAGGCCCCCCACGACCCTAAATACAGGATAAAGCGGTAAAGAAAATGAGATAAGATGATGAGATATTCAATATATACAAGGTGGGTGAAAACTAACTAGGCAATATGTAATGGCTGTAGAGCTTGGTATCAATCTTCAGAATGTTGGCCGGGACATCGCGGACCTTATGAATGGCTGCCAAAAAGTCCAGATCTCACTCCATGTGATTTTTTTCCTTTGGGCATAAGCAAAGGAGGAGGTGTACAGGATAAAGCCTAGCACACTGGAGGACTTAGAGGCATGGATTCACGAGGTTCTCAACAATATACCTAATACCTTCCTTCAGAAGACTTTCAATTTTGAATGCCTAGTTACCTTATACCCACCCTGTATTTTACATAGCAATCTAAAACTGTATAAAACATTTTAAGCTATAACATTAAATATTACAATAAAACGAAGTAAATGAATATATTTATTATTTGACTAATAATACTCATAGATTAGTGTATGTAGAATTCGCCATTACCAGTAACAACCACTAGAGGGCGCATGACATTTATAAAATGAATGTGAATTGAAAAAGATCATACCTGCTTCATATAATTAAGAAATACTACAGACACAACGTGCGTGTGTTTGTTGTTATGTACTGAGTGTACTAGTTTAGCTAATTATGCTTGTTGAGAAAACAGCATCACTAGTAACAGCCACTAGAGGGCGCATGTTATTGATATAATAGATGTGTACTGAAGTTCAACCGTCACTCGAATTTTGATTTTGTAGTCTTAGTAATAATAAATAAATACTAGAGACACAATGTGTTCTTGTGTATTGTTTTATGTACTGAATATAATTTTTTCATAATTATGCTTGTGAGAATGTAGCATCACCTGTAAGAGCCACTAGAGGGCGCATGGTATCGATATAAAGGATGTGTATTGAAGTTTATAGCCGCTGCTTTCCTGAGTGAGCCTCGTATTTTGATTTTGTATTTTTAGTAATAATGAAGAAATACTAGAGGCACAACGTGTGTGTTTGTTGTTATGTGCTAAGTTTAACTCATAATTTTCATAATTACGCTTGTTGAGAAATACGCAAGACCCAATGTGTGTGTGTGTGTGTGTGTGCGCGCGCGCGCGCTTTTTGCTATAATGAATGAGGGCTCCTGTGTGTGTTTCAGGAATTCTCGAGGTTCTGCACTGTGTATTAACAGAAAGTCCAGAAGCACTGAGTTTTATAAAAGAGGGACACATTCGCTCCATCATCACACTCTTAGACAAACATGGACGCAATCATAAGGTGCTCCATCATAATCTCTCTCTCTCTGTAGGTGTGTGGTCTGTGATAAATATTAGGCCTACAGTAGTCTAACCATGAGCTGAGATGTGTTTCTACAATGTGTGTGTGTGTGTGTAGATCCTGGAAGTGCTGTGTTCACTGTGTGTGTGTCACGGTACAGCAGTGCGTTCTAATCAGCACCTGATCTGTGACACTCTGCTGCCTGAGAGAGATTTACTGCTGCAGAGCCGCCTGGTCAACAGCGTCACCAGGTACGCAACACACCTTTAGTGAAATTTTTTTTTCCCCTTATTTTTTATGTAATTTTATTATATTACATATTATATATTTATATTGCATTATATTACACATTACATATTTATATTAAATCGTACTGTGATTTTATTTGTAAAACTCCTGTTTTTCCTCACATTTACATTTTTCTACATTTAGCGCATTTCCTAGTTTCTTTTCAGACATTAAAACTTTATTTATCATTGTATTTTTTTGTTTCTTTTATAAAAAAATTTTATAAAAAATTTTTTGCACATTGGATTTTTTTTTATAGTTTATTGTTCATAAGCACTTTCAGTGTATAACACAGTACCATCACAATTCTTTTTCTGTTTAATCAACAATAATAACAGTTTACTTATTGTTGCCCAGGAAATGTGTGTCATTTTTACATATAAACTGAATTTTTACTTTGTAATTTCAGTTTAGAATATTTTTTTTATGTTTTGTGGCAGTGTCCGTCCAAACATCTTCCTCTCCATGCGAGACGACTCCGCCCAGTACAGGAAATGGTATTACGAGGTGGTGGTGGAGAGGGCGGAACCCTTTGTGACACCTGAGCCGACACACCTGAGGGTGGGCTGGGCCTGTAGTGCAGGTTACCGCCCTCCTCTGACAGGAGGTTGCGGCTGGGGGTCAAATGGAGTCGGAGACGACCTTAGCTCATATGGATTTGATGGCCTGCACCTGTGGACAGGTGAGACAGGCCAAAAATACAACAATATACCCTTTGTCTTTCTCTATTTTTTTAAGTTCAACAATTTAATTTAAAAAAATCTGAACAAATGAGCAAATGAAATACTACAGACACAACGTGCGTGTCTTTGTTGTTATTTACTGAGTGTACTAGTTTAGCTAATTATGCTTGTTGAGAAAACAGCATCACTAGTGATGAGCAATGGTTCCTTATAATTTAATTTAATAAGAAAAATGCACTTTTTAATAAAATAAATTACATTTTCATATTAAAATATATTCAAATTAAAATTATTTTTTTTTTGGTATTAATAAAATATATATTTATTCCTAGCATTATTATAGAAAAATCTTCTCTGGTTAGATGTAATGTTTTCATTCAATAAAGATTTAATTTAGATTCCATTATTGCTGTAATGCTGTAATGCTTTAATCCAAGCGTAGGTGGCGTAGGTCGCAGGGTCAGCTCAGCTAATCAGCGCCTGCTGAGGGAGGATGACGTCATCAGCTGTTGCTTGGACCTCAGTGCTCAGTGTATTTCTTTCCGAGTGAACGGGCAGCCTGTGCAGGGCATGCTGGAGAACTTCAGCACCAACTCACTCATCTTTCCTGTGGTCAGTTTCTCTGCTGGAGTCAGGTGGGAATTTTAATCTAGTCTCTCTCTCTCTCTCTCTCTCTTTCTCTCTCTCCCTCTCAGCTGGCATCAACTGTGCAGATTTTGTATAATCGTATTAGATAAGATACCATAAAAGTTTATTAAAACCGAAGGAAATTCTTATGCCAGAGAAAGTGAAAGCCTTGTGAAAGAATAAATAAAATAAAAATAATAATAAGATAAACAAAAGTAGAATGCAACAACCAGCAAAGTAGAGTGCAACAACCGATAGAATGCAGAAACCAGATTCTGATGTAGAATTTACATGGCAACAATGATGAGTAACACTCCACATGATATTATTAGTTAATATTTCACATGATATTGTTATTTGACATTTTGCATGTTATTGTTAATTAATATTGCACATGATATTAAGGAACCTGGATGTATGGTAACCAAATAGTGGATTTATTTCAAGATTTTAAAATAAAAGAAATTTGCCAGCTGAAGTCGGATGTGGGTTTAAGTAAATTTATTTCTATTTTTTTACTTAAATTCATTTAACTGTTATAATCTTTATGTGTTTTATTTCAACATAAAAATTCTATCAATTTTTTATTTTATTTTATGCTGCAGTCAGGTATGTGGATTTTATATAATTATAATTAAAATAGTTTAACATTTTTTTTAAAGGTTTATTTCCCTTTGCAGTAGTCACGTGTCTGTTTTTTTTTATTTTAAATTAAATTCAGGCAAAATCAGAAATGCATTTATCTTTATCTTACTTTCTTTTACAAATTTAACAATTCATTTTTTGTGATCTTTGAAAATACTGTAAATATTTTTGCTAAAGTAAAGTGTGTAGTTCAGTTAAAAATGTCTATCATTTTTTTTGTTTGTTTGTTTAATCTAGAACCTGCATGGATTTGATGAAGTTTTTTTTAAGTGTAATTACCTCTCATTGTTTTGAATATGCTGCATCTTTATTAAACAGATAAGGGGTTCATGTTTTTTTCCCTTCAGTGTGCGTTTTCTATTCGGAGGCCAGCAGGGGGAGTTTAAATTCCTGCCTCCTGCTGGATTCTCAGCGTGTGCTGAGGCTTTACTCCCCAGGGGGCGCTGCAGACTGGAGCTGTGTCATGAGGTCACACGGGATCACGGAACCAGTGGGTGTGAACTTTTAGGCCCTGCTGTATCCAGTGAGCCGGTGGTCTTTACCCCTACACCAGTGGACACTAACCAGGTGAGACACCATCTGAGTTTTGACCTTTACTTTTACTACATGCACCTCCAGGTCTTCTGTGCTGAGATTTATAGAGAGCTTCCAACAGCTGTGTGTGTGTGTGTGTGTGTGTGTGTGTGTGCGCGTGCTGAATCAGGTGATGCTGCCCCCTCAACTCGAGCTGATCAGAGAGAGACTGGCTGAGAATCTGCATGAGCTCTGGCTGATGGAGAAAACTGAGTGCGGCTGGACACATGGGCCTGTGAGTCACAACGCAACTCAAGCGTCATGTCTGGGTCTCACATGGTTACCATGGTGACAGGAAGAAAAGAAAGGAAGAAAGAAAGAAAGAAAAAGAAAGATAGAACATAAAATAGAAATTAAAACTAAACAAGATAAAATGGAAAGAAAGGAAGAAAGAAAGAAAGAAAAAAGGAAAATGACAAAGTAAAGCTTTGGAAAAAAAAAGCAAGTAAAAAAAAAGATGGGACACAAAAACACATAAATTTTTAAAGAAAGAAAGAAAGAAAGAAAGAAAGAAAGAAAAGACAAAAGCAAATAGAAAACAAACAAATAAATAAACACAGAACCAATAGAGAAAAAAGCAACAGAAGAAAGAAGACAAAAAGTCAAGCAAAAAGACAAGAAACAAAGAAAGTGAAAAAAAGAAGCAGCAAGGTAAAAGATACGCAATGAATAAATAAATAAACAAACAAATATTGTAGATATACAATAAATATTTCTTTCATATATTCAAATTCATGTAATTAAGACTTTTATTTATTAAATTAATCAGACATTACATACTGTACTTTATGATTATTTAAACTTTATCTGCTTGTATATGCAAATAAATAGCCCAATATCTTTATTACATTACATGCCTGCTTGTAATTAAATTACAGTGTAAGGAAGATTAATTAGAGTGTACTGCTTGTAACTTAGAGAGGGGTCTGAGCGAGTCTTACATCGTCTGTGGAAAATTCATTTAACCTGCGACTGAAATGGCTTTGAAATCACATTGATTAAATAGATACGCAGTATTAAAGCACTGTGTGTGTGTGTGTGTGTGTGTGTGTGTGTGTGTTTTGCAGGTGAGAGATGACAGTAAACAGGTTCACCCAGGACTGGTGGAGTTTTCCAAACTTCCAGATCAGGAGAAACACATCAGTCTCCAGGCCGCTGATCACACACTGAGGTACTGCTCTGCCTACATCCATAATAATAATCATGATAATGGACAAACAAACAAACAAATAAAAAAAATATTTTTCAACCTCTATGACCATTGGAACGCCCTGTTCATTACAATGGACACAGAACGACACATACATTCCTTGTATTTATTTATTTTTGTTTGTTTCTTTTGTGAGTTTTGATATGATAACGTTGTGTTTATACCTTACTCTGTAGTTTTAATTACTTTCATTTTTAATTCTTCTATTTTTAATACTTAGAATATATCTACACTATATTGCCAAAAGTATTCGCTCGCCTGCTTTCACATGCATATGAACGTGAGTAACTCAAGTATCTAATTCTTAATCCATAGGGATTTATATAATGTTGGCCCACTCAGCTACTGTATAACAGCTTCAACTCTTCTGGGAAGACTATCCACAAGGTTTTGAAGTGTGTTTATAGGAATTTTTGACTGTTCTTCCAGAAGTGCATTTGTGAAGTCAGACACTGATGTTGGAAGAGAAGGTTTGGCTTTAAAAAGATCCCCCCATCAGTTTCAACATGATTGTGCACCAGTGCCCAAAGCAAGGTCCATAAAGACATGGAATTGGGTGGTAGCTGTTGACTGACATGGGAAAACCCTAAGACACATGGGAATCAGATATGACTAAATTAGGGCGAATATCCAATGAAAAAAATTTAAGAATCGACCTTGTTTGCTCTGGGCCAGTAGATAGTTACTCTTATGGTCCAAACTAGCCGTTTATAACATTTCCAGATTTTTTACATTTATTTTCCACATCTTTCCACATCTCTATAGGGCTCTGTTGGCTCTCGGAGCTCACTTCGGACTTTCTCAGGACCACACGGAGCAGAATGTGAAGTACGTCAGGCTCTCAAACAAGTATGTGTCAAACAACACACTCTCCAAATAAATCATAACAATTTGAAGGACATTTTTTCAAAACTGTATTTTTTTGTAATATAATCATTTATTATTTTGTAATATGTTAAAGAATAAAGCTTCATACTCTTGGCTTAAACCTTTGATAGTCTATTTATTCATATTAATGTAATTTATCTGGTATATCTAGGATCTAGATAAAACCCGGTATAGTATAAATAGGCCTGAATGAATCAGTATCCAGACCTCCAGACATACCAATGTCACATTCATATCATTAATTTATAAATACTAGTTACTCAGCAGATGGAAATACATAGAAAATGAAGAAGTTTGCTAGACTTGAGGAATATCTATATGATATGGTTTAGAGATAATGACAGGTCACAGACACAATGTGTTGTGTGATCACATGATCACAGATTGTGTTAATACACGCACAAACACAACAAATCAGGAAGCTGACGAGCTACACTTCATTACATTTGGTTAGATACCATGCATGGTCAGGTATTTTTCTCTTTAAAAAAAAGTTAAAAAGGTAAATGTAAAGATAATTTAAAGACAAAAGAAAGATAAAAGAAAGAAAGGGCAAATGCAATAAAAAGATAAAAGGAAAGACAAAAGAAATAAAAGAAAGTAAATAGGAAAAAATGATAATAATAAAAAGGAAAGAAAAAAGAAGGAAGCCAAGAAGGAAAGAAAGAAAGAAAGAAAGAAAGAAAGAAAGATAAAAAAAGATAAAGAAAGTCACTTTAATAAAAATACAAAAGAGGAAACAGCAACAAAAAGGTAAATGAAGGAAAAAAGCAAAGGCAATAAAAAGATGAAAAAAGTAAGTAAGAAAGAAAGTAATAAAAAAGAAATAAATTAAGAAAGAAATGCAATACAAAGGAAAAAGAAAGAAAGAAAAAGTAAAGGCAACAAAAATACAAAAGACATAAAAAATTAAGAAATAAATAAAGAAAGGAAGCAACCTTAATAAAAGAACAAAAGATAAATAAATAGGAGGGTAATAAAATAACAAATGAAAGAAAAAGTAAAGGCAATAAAAAGGTAAAAGTAAGTGAGTAAGAAAGAATAATAAAAATTCAGTGAAAGTAAAAATAAAAAAGAAAGAAGGGAAGAAAGAAAGAAAGAAAGGCAATAAAAAAGAAAAATGGAAAAAAGAAAGAGAGAAAGAAAGGGTAAAGGCAATAAAGAGACAAAATAAAGTAATTATAATAAAAAGAAAAAAAGAAAGAAAAGAAGTACAGTAGACAGAACAAAATAAGCAAAAGAAAATAAGAAACAAATGAAACAAAAAATGAAGGGCAATAAAAGATTAAGGAAAATAAATAAGAAAGAAAAATTATAAAAGGAAAAAATCAAGAAAGAAAAAAAGGAAAGAAGAAAGTGAAGAATGGAAATATGAAAGCCACTGAAGTTTTTTGCCCAGTGGGTTGGGTAATGAATTCAGCATGTGCTTACTCCAGAGTAAGGATACAGACATGAAGGTCCTCCACTGTATAGTGTCCTGTAGGGCAGAGTGTAGAAAGTGTTAATCAGAGTAAGGCAGGAGCCAGGAGACTTCTACTGTACATCCACACACTAACCACACTCACCTGTGCAGGTATGAACTGTGGAACGGTTATAGGCCGGCTCCATTGGATCAGTCTGGAGTTTGTCTAAGCGTTGCTCAAGAAGCTCTGGTGGAAGCTCTGGCTGAGAATGAGCACAACATCTGGGCCAGAGAGCACATCAGGCAGGGCTGGAGCTACGGGCCACAGCAGGTGGAGTTCACACACTCACTGATATATGAAGCTTTTGATGTAGTTTAGACTTAATATGACTTTTGTGTTCATTAAAATCTTCTGTTTTGCAAATCATCCAACACAAATTTCAATCAGTAAAATGTTGTCTTGCTGAAAATTATTTGATTTGTTTGAGAAATACAATACTATAATTTGGTGTTTCAGGACATTAAGGAGAAGAGGAGCCCTCAGCTGGTGCCGTTCTCTCTGTTGGATGAGAGTAGCAGACATCGTGCGACAGAGTCAGCGAGGAATGTGTTAGGAACCCTGCTTGGTTTCGGATACACTGTTGAACCATCAGAGCAACAGCAGAGTGAGTTATGAAGAAAAAATATCTTGAGTAGTTTAATTTATTCTGACATGCCAATCCTTAAATAATTAGTATACAGTAGATACTAACAGGAAGTGTGAGGACAGTTCCAAAGCAATACTAATAGTTTAACATGATTTCTTTGTTTCTAGACCTGAGCCATAATGTGAAGCCTCTGAGCGAGGAGAGGTCTCGAATATTCCGTGTGGAGCACACTTTTGCAGTGCATGATGGGAAGTGGTATTTTGAGTTTGAGGTGGTGACTGCTGGAGAGATGAGAGTGGGCTGGGCTCGAGTGGGATGTCAACCAGATGTGGAGTTGTGGTCAGACGAGCAGGCTTTTGTGTTTGATGGCTCAAAGGTATTACAAAAAGGACTTTGAATATTCCTTGCGTTAATACAGAGACAATTGGAATTTATATATTTTATCATTTTATTATATATTTTAGCATGTCCCAAATTTATAGGCAATTCTTGGACTGATGCATATATAACGGCATTTTAATGAGACTTTATGCTGGGCTTGTGTGTGTAGGGGCAGTGGTGGCATGGTAGTGCCGTCCCACTTGGTCAGATTTGGCAGAAAGGGGATGTGATTGGCTGTTTGTTGGATTTAACTCGGAAAACCATGATGGTCACATTGAATGGAGAGCTACAGCTGAACACAAATGGCTCTGAAATTGCTTCCAAGGGGTTCAGTGCAACCAGTGGTGAGTTTTGTGCAATAATAGATGGGTTCACATCTGATTTAGGGTAATAAACATGTTATTACACATTATTCGGGGTCTGTTACAACGTTATACATTTTGTTATTGTATATCTTACTACTACCGATATGTTAAATATACATGACAGTTACATAGCAATATGCCTGTTGTAGACCTATCTTTAATTTAGATTTGTTCATATTTATTTGTACGATCTTCTCTACTCTAGGTTTTGTTCCTGTGTGTGCGTTGGGTGTAAATCAGGTGGGACGGTTAAATTTAGGCCAACAGGTCAACTCATTAAAATATTTTAATGTATGTGGCCTTCAAGAAGGCTACAAGCCTTTTGCCCTAAATATGAGCAAAGACCCACCTCTTTGGACAAGCTGGAGAGAGCCCTTATTCGTCCAGATACCAGAGGACCATCCCCGCTTACAGGTAAATAAAGTGGTTTTAAGGTTAATAAATTATAAATGTTATGGAAAGCAGTTTGCAGACATTCCTGTACATGGTCAATTTGTTTTCGGTTTCAGGACATTATCAGTAATTAGGATAGACATACAAAAGCATTTGTAGTCTGAAAGGGGCATCATATTCTAAAAAGGATCATCATTATTGTGGCAGTGAAGTGGCTGATGGAGTTTCTTACCAAACACAGCTACAGTACATAGACACTTCAATATAGAAGGAAGGTGTTCCAAGAGTATCTGGGTGTATAGAGTGTTCAGAAATGGGACCAAGCTCATCAGGGAAGCATGAAGTGCTCTGGCATGACCTGGACAGTGCATACAGTATGGGTTCCTTTTTCTGCAAGTCTTAGCAGTATCACCTTGTATGAGAAAGACACCAAGCTAAAGTTTCCCTTACATGCCCTAGAATAGAAGATATCATCTACAAGGTCTTCACTGACTCCATGACCCAGTCTGGTGTGGCTGCACTACAATGACCTAGGAGGGGTAATGATCAGAGAAAGGATAAGACTTGGAACATTCTCAGCTCCCATTTTTAAATCTGTTATTTTTACGGCAGAAGGGGCAAGTCCATTCAGAATGAGGTGTTACAACAGATACATGTATGTGGATATGAAAAAGCAAGTAGTATGGAAAACGTAGGAGCTAGCTATCGACAAGAACAGGTTTATGGACAGATCCAGGACAGGCAAAACTACAATTCAATTCAATCCAATTCAATTCAATTCAATTTTATTTGTATAGCACTTTTAACAATTGACATTGTCGCAAAGCAGCTTTACACAATCAAAAGAATTGTTTAAGTTTGTATGAGATGTGAACGTGTATAAATCAAAATGATAAGATTGTCCCTGATGAGCAAACCTTAAGAGGAACCAGACTCAACAGGGAACCCATCCTCATTTGGGTGAAACGGATATCAGGGATTGATGGGCATCATACTGTGTGAGACTGGAAGTTTAGTATAACAGCTGATGTGTTTAAGTTAAAATGGAGTCCAGTTCGTTATTGGAGGCTCAGGTAGACTGTAGGAAACTCCATTCCTGAACTATTGAGCAACTTAAGTCACAAGTCCTCAGAGAACAGCTGTCTGCATCAGCCAAGGACAGGACTGTCTTCGTGGAAAAGTGGAACCGTCCCCAGTCACCACACGCTTCCCAGGCAGACCACACGGTGCATCCATGCAACAAGATCTCCAACCAAAAGCAGGACACTGGTTCACAGTGGATCACTGGCAGCTCAGGAGCGACATGTATAGCTCGACAGAGAGACAGGTAGAGGGAGAGAGAGAGAGGAGAAGAGAGAGAAGAGGAGAGAGCAGAAGAAAAGGAGAGATGGCAGTTAGGTATGGTCACTGTCAAACAATGTATAATGTGAATGCATATTCAGTGCAGAGTGCAAGCAGGGACTTCGGCAGGACTAACTATGATGGCATAACTAAAAAAGAGAGCCAGAAGGAAACACAGCCATAGGGGCTCCCTAAATGTAAAGCGACCAATCACTTCACCGTCAACAAACCTAAGTGATCAATGAGAGTGGGGAAGACAGCATCTAAACTTACCAGTTCACCATAATACGCTACGTCCCGCAGATCTGCTCCTTTACCTAAGGGAAATCTATTTACAAAAATGCTTGGCTAAATAGGTTTTTAGCCTAGACTTAAACACTGAGACTGTGTCTGAGTCCCGAACATTAATTGGAAGACTATTCTATAACTTTGGGGCTTTGTAAGAAAAAGCTCTGCCCCCAGCTGTAGTTTTAATAATACATGGCAGTGACGAGAAGCCTGCATCCTTTGATCGAAGTAGGCATGGCGGATCGTAAGACACAAGCAGTTCACTCAGATACTGCGGTGCAAGACCATTTAATGCTTTATACGTAGTATATAGTAGTATTTTAAAATCAATGCGAAATTTCACAGGGAGCCAGTGCAGTGTAGATAAGATAGGGGTGATGTGCTCGTATCTTCTGGCTCTAGTGAGGACTCTCGCTGCTGCATTCTGGATTAACTGTAGCTTGTTTATACACCTAGTTGAACAGCCAGACAGTAGGGCATTACAATAGTCCAACCTAGAGGTGATAAAAGCATGAACTAGTTTTTCTGTATCGTTTAATGACAATATATTTCTTATCTTGGCAATATTTCTGAGGTGAAAGAATGCTATCCTGGTAATATTATCCACATGTGCTTCAAATGAAAAGCTGGGATCTATAACACACCGAGGTCTTTTTACTGTTGCACTTGATGGAACAGAAAGGCCATTTAAAGTTACAGTCTGAACAGAAAGCTTGCTTCTAGCTGCTTGTGGTAATATGACTAGAACTTCTGTCTTATCAGGATTACGCAGAAGGAAGTTCATTAACATCCAATCTCTTATGTCTTGCACACATTGCTCAACCTTAGTAAGGTGTTTTTTTCTCATCTGGTTTTTCTGAGACATATAACTGTGTGTAGTCAGTATAACAATGAAAACTAATACCATGCTTACGAATTATGCTGCCCAGAGGTAGCATGTAAAGAGAAAAAAGTAGTGGGCCTAAAACTGAACCCTGTGGAACACCAAACTCCACTTTAGAACATGCAGAATAGTCACCATTTAAATCTAC
>JAOVVA010000002.1:24113370-24150944 GCA_028565275.1 Leiocassis micropogon | reverse complement strand
ATGAAAAGCGGACCTCGCCTCTCCTCATCATTTCGCATGGGGCAAGATTTGGGGGACTATTGCTGGGGAAGGGAGGAGGTAGTGGAATTTGTGGGAGTAAACTTTGTATATTGCTGCCCAGGATGTCTATCATTATCTGCATTTATGTTATCATAAATAATGACATCCTCTCTGTAGAGTGGAGCCACGTTATTCTTTCTTTACCTGTGTGTCTTCAGGAAAAATCTTCCACTCTGCTTTTAGATTTCTGTTTTAATTACAGGTTCAAATTTATTTATTTTTTTATCCTAATTTGTTTTGAGAATTTCATTTATTGTACTCGTACCATCTTGTACAGTACATCTAATTATTAAAAACGGTCATGGTTACGAGCTCAAATTTCAGCTCTGCTAAGCTGCTACTCCAGCTAGTTTTTAACAGTTTATTAACATTTAGTAACAATTAAATAGCTAATTTTAAAAAATGGAATTTTTTAAATCTTCCATTTTTGCATATTTGCATAGATTCTTCCTTTTTTTTTTTTTGTTAAAAGATGCTTTGCATACCTTATGCATATCCAGACATGCACTCAGGGCAGTTTGCAAAACGCATGAGGTATTGGTACAGCCCAGACAGACAGACACTTTATTGATACAGGGTGAATTTCAGACATCCAGTAGCAATTGAGACATTATGTGCTAAAAAGCTAAATGGCTCTGGGGACTAAGGATTTTTCTGTACATGTGTGCTCATGTTTGGCCATAAAAGACAGCTTTATGTCTTTTTTTAGGGCTGTCTTAAACAGGGGCAATGCGCATCCTTCAATACCTGTTACCTACAGTATGGTGCACACCTGAAAGAAACTTGTAACTGTTGTTCAATATCATCCAGTACACCAGATTCAATAGGAATATCTGTGGAGATCTAAAAGTAGTAGATATACCAAGCACTGTTGTTACATTTGCGCAAAACACAACTGTGTGAAAGAGTCACATTACATTACAAAGAAATGGCCACAGGGAAAGAATTTCGCCAGGACAGAAAAATGTGGCACACAAAGCACTTTACCTAACAAAGATATTTTTGCCTCTGCTTCCAAATCTTTGGAAGATTTTTATTTTACCTAAGACAGATCTTTCCAAGAAAAACTGGTGCCAAGATTAAAGAAGGCATTGGTGTTGTTTCACAGATCAGATACACTAGCAGACTATACAGTAGTTCGACACTGCAATGAAATGTATCGTAAAAAACGGGTTTAGCTGGGTTAAACTTACACAGCATGGCAGGAACATTGTGATAACATTTACTTTCATGCTTCTTAAGACAATACACTCTCACTCTCTTTGTTTTTTCACATTTTTCTGCATAACACACTCTCACTCTCTCTTTATACCACTTATCCTGTTAAGGGGCATGGGTGGCAGGGGCACGGGGGGAACACCCTGCACAGGATGCCAGTCCATTCAGGGTCAGGAGTTCAAATCTCACCTCTGCCTTGGGCAGATGTGCAAAAAAAAAAGACTGGGTCATGCGGGTCTGGAGCCTATCCCAGGAATCTAAGGGCACAAGACAGGGTACACCATAGACAGGGTGCCAATCTATTGCAGGGCACATATACGTACAGTCAGTCTAATCTGCATGTCTTTTGACTGTGGGAGGAAACCAGAGCACCTGGAGGAAACCCACCAAGCACGGAAAGAACATGCAACCTCCATGCACACAGACTCGATGCGGGAATCAAACCCACATGCTGGAGGTGCAAGGCAACTGATAAGCTAGTATTTAGCACAAAATAATAATAACTAATGAATATTCTAAAATCATTTAGCATCTTTAGAAGAAGTGTTTTGCCAGTTTTTTTTTTTATGCTTTTAAATTTTGTTGCACTAGAGCTAGGATTTAATAACAGAATAAAAAAATGCAAATCTCCTTTTGATTTACCTGTCATTATAAGACATTTATATATTGCATTGGTACAGCATTATTTGCTACTACTTACTCATCTTCTTATAATTCTACTGGTGTGCTTGGATTCTACTGGTTTTAACTAGTTTTCTGCTTTTAGCCTCTTTGTCCTAGATTTACTTTTTTATTATTTACTTTTTTCTTTCCGCTTTTTTCCCTACACCTTTTGGCATAATTTAATTTATTTTTATCTCACTCACATGTAATTTTCTTTGCTTTCTGTACAATCCACCCCTCTCTCTTTGTCCCTGCTGTCCAAAATGGAGCACTCCTCATTGCACCCTTTTTGACCTGCACCTGTGGACAAAGTTCTTGACCTCAATCTGCTCCACCGTTTTCTCTCTCTCTCTCTCTCTTTCTCTCTGTTCCTCTCTCTGAGATATCCTGAGCGTGAAATTAAATGGTGGCCCGCATCACGCATGGCCTCCTGATTCCCGCGAGCCGTTAAACCACTGAAGCGTTCACCGTGTGTGTGAGTATGTTTTCTGCTGATATAAACCTCATTATCACCAAGACAAGGGGCTACATAGATAACTTTATCCTTGGAGACAGAGAAAGAAAAAGAAAGAAGGACAGACAGAAGAAACTCAGAGGTAAAAAAAATAAATAAAAATCAGGAGCTTTCATGTTTGTCATCGTGACCATATTAACAAGGTCTCCAAATCCCTAAATAAATGAGACAGCTCCACCAGAGACAGAAGTCCAAGAAAGCACGTGATCCAGACAGTTTCTTCCTTTCCTGTCTCAAAGTATGTGCTGGCCAACTAGCTCCAGTCTATTTTTTATTTTATACTTTCATAAAGTTCTTTGAATAACTGGTGTTGGTCCACCTGAAGAGCTTCACAAAACAGCTGTTGGATCCTAACAGGCAAAAAGGCTAGTGAATAGGGTAGTCAACATAAAACTGCACTACATCCCGCAACACCTTGACTGCCCAGGGATATACTGCATGTACAGATCTTATTTGTGGACCTCCGTTTTGCATGTAACACAGTTCTCCCAGAAATCCTATTCTCCAAGCTCTCACAGCTCACTGCACCCTCTGCCATCTATCTGTGGATCAACAGCTTCCTGACAGACAGGAAACAGCAGGTCAGGCTGGACTTCAAGTATGAAGACAGTCAGAACTGGTGATCCCCAGGGATGTGTCCGCTCCCCACTTTTGTTTTATCTTTTTAGTAATGACTGCACCTACGAGGACACAGCTGTTAAACTCCTGACGTTTGCTGAAAACACTATGATCATTAGACTCATCAAAAATGATGACAAGTCTGCATATCGACAAGAGGTGGAGCGGCTAGTGCTTGGCTACAATCGGAACAACCCAGAAATGAACATGCAGAAACAGTGAAGGGGACAGTGGACTTTACAAGACACCCATCAGCACTGCTTCCCCTCACAATATTCAACAGCCCCATGTCATCCATGGACACCTTTAGAATTCTAGGGACTACCATTTCCGAAGACCTGAACATAAACCTCATTCTCAAAAAGCCCAGAAGTGGATATAATTTTTGTACCAACTGAGGAAGTATGGTCTGCCACAGGAGTTGTTGATCCAGTTTGTTCATCAAATCCATCCTCTGCACATCCATCACCATCTGGTTTGGAGCAGCTACAAAACAGAAGAGGAGCTGACAGTGGGGGGCGGGGGGGAAGTCCACTTTCTGAATTGTACTCTACAAGAACAAGGGAACATGCTGAAAAAATTACTACAGATTCCTCACATTCTGGATGTAATCTTTCATCTCCTCCCTTCTGGCATGTGCTACAGAACCTTGTATACCCAAACCGCCATGCACAGGAGCAGTTGTTGGCTGCACATAATCACGACTAGCTTCTCACGGTCTGGCTCAAACCCAATTCACATCTATAAATACTGTATTTTACCAACAGTAATACAGTTTATCACTTATTTCCATAAGACATGCACTTCATTGTTGTTTGCATGTGTTGAGAGTCACCAACAGTCAGAACCAAATTTCTTCTGCATGTTAACATACTTGGCCTATACATTTTATTCCATTCTGGGTTTGAAAAAGAAGATTAATTTTCAGTGAGAACAAGGGGGAAAAAAACAGTTCTGATTCACTGCTAATCAGGACAAACCACAGTCACTTCCATCCAGACCCCTAAATACTGCATGTTCTCACTTCCTGTCTCTGAAACAGAACTTTTCCATCACATCAATCATAATCACTTGTTCTGTGTTTGGATTACATGCGGTTTGGAGGCCAGAGTAAGATGAACGAGGGTTGGTGAGAAACCCTTATAGCTGCCTGTGTGTGTGAGAGAGTGAGGTGATGGATGACAGAGGTGTGGGAGGCTGGGTAATGCAGTCACTCCATGGTTTCTAGTGGTTGTACAGGTTTATGCACTGTGGATCAGAGCTAAGGAAGTGTTGTGTTTAGTTCACATTCGAGTTCCATTCTAGTTCCATTCTATATATTCTCAATAAAACAAAAGTTAAAATCTTTTTTTTTTTTTTAGTTTATATGTCTGCACGAACATTGACTACAGTAGGTTACTTGTAGAACCTGGAACTGACTAATCAGTATCAGGCTTTCAATGGTTTCTATGACGTTGTCTTTTTTTTTCTGGGGCATGATGGCTGTTTAACATACTGTACACCTTTAATAGGAAAAAACACCAGAAATCTGATACACAAGTTTTAGTTGATCTTGGGTTTCTTGAAATCAGTGCAGGATCAAAAATATTCACACAGGGGCAGGCTGGCAAGTTTGGTAGTCATCAATACAGTACGTTTCTGGCAGATTTATGGTTAAGGCTTCAAAAGCTTAAGATTAGCCTTATTTAACTAATTCACATTCAGCCTAGTTGTGCATTTGACATGATTTCAACCGTATAGCTGATGATTTGAGGGTCTGCTAAATAATTTCCAGGTAGTCGTCCTCCTTCATTAATCCATCCTGTTTCTTTCTCCTGGATCATTACTAATAATACTGCGAGATATAACTGTGACTACTGCTGTAATGTTTGGATCAGGCCCTTCTTACTTGGACAGCAGGCTTTCAGTGCAAAATGCAAAAGGCAATGCGCAGAGGGCCTCTAGTCTGTGAGGAGAGGATAGCGGTACGAGTCATGTGCATTCTTTTTCCTACTGTCCTCACTAATGCCGGTGAGCCATGTTTTAGCGATTTAGTGCTGTCCATGGTGCTGGTTGAGGCCTGGTTGCCTTTTTTTATGATGAGAGAGATGATGTTCTCCTCTAAAGCAGCTCATAAGCAGTGTTTAGCCAAAGAGTTATTAAGGAAGCCTTAGGAATGCAATAAACAAATCTTTATACACATATTTATTAGATTTCTGGTGAACTACACTAACCATGATTCCCACCCAACCTCCATGATGAGCCTCACATCCAGTCACATAACTAATCACGCTCATGCATACATCTTCAATCATTACACATCCCTTAAATATATGTTTGACTGTTCAATCTCTCAACCAGGCAGGCGAAGATATTTTAGGAAAGGTTTTATTTTTGTCTGGTTTATTGTTTTTTGTTCTAAGGTCAGGAAGACAGTGTGAAGTTCTGATTATACCTCACTGATAGATGAAATGTTTTAGCCTCTGCTGTTTCAGTCTGCATCTCCAGTGTGTGATTGCTGGGCTGCATGGTGCTAGTCTAAGACCACCTGTGTCCTTCAAATCACTCCACCTACCCTAGTGAGCAGCAAAACCTCACTGAGGAAATCAATCACTGCAGCAGCTCTTTTCATTTATATTGACCTTCTATCCATCCATCCATCTGTTCAGGAAGTTGTTTATCTGATTACATGTTGAGCTATCTATCTATCCTGCAAGGTATTCATCCATTTATTTTGCCATCCATACAGTAGTCCATACATGCTTACATTTATTAAACCCTTTAACTATTCAGTCTTCCATACAATAATCGATCTTCAGTTTTGATTTACCAATTTGTCAGTCTAATCATATATTCAGCCATCCATCCATCTGTCCATCCATCCATCAATATTATTTTCAACCAGTGTCTATACTGATTTTGTCCATCAATCAATTTTTCTTTTTTGTCACCTGTATGTTGATTCCTAAATCCTTTTGTTCATCTAACCATCTGTCCATCCATTCATCTATCCATCCACCCATTAATTTATTTATTCACCAGTCTATATATCCATACATACATACATACATACATACATACATACATACACTTGTACATCTGTCAATGCATTCATTAATCTGTATGTTTTCCATCCATCATCCATCAGCAGATATATTCAGCAATCTTTTATTTATCCATCCATCAGTTTGTTCATCCATCCATCCATCCATCCATACACTAATCTGTTTATCACATCTAGCCATCCAACCATCCATCCATCCAACCCTCAATTCTTCATCCATCTACCTAGTTATCGATTTACCAATCTATATAACAATCCATCCATATATCCACCAGTACTGTATATTGATGCACAAAAAAATCTATACATTTTTGTTCACCAATCTATATATTTTCCCAAAATTATCCATCCATCCATCTGTCCACCTATTTATCTCTGCATTAATTAACTAAAATGTATATTGCAACATTCATTTATTTGTCTGTCTGTCCATCCATCCATTTACCTAGACATTTACAGTATTTACCAATCTAAAGTACAGTACTGTACATGTTCATCCATCCATTTGCATTACATTGTATTTACATTACGGCATTCGGCAGATGCCCTTATCCAGTGCGACGTACATTTTTATCTCATTATACATCTAAGCAGCTAAGGGCCTTGCTCTAAGGCCCAATAGTGACAACTTGTTGGTCATGGGGTTTGAACTTGGGACCTTCCAAACTGTAGTCCAATGCCTTAACCACTGAGCTGAATTAATTATAACCATTAATAAACAACCATAATTATAATAATTATAATCCATCCATACATCAATTAATTTACCCATCTGTTTAACTATTCTTTTATCCTTTTATAATTAATTCAGCAATAGATTTGCTTTATTTATCCATACACTGATCCATAAGCTTCATTTCGGTTGAATCAGTGTTTTCTTTTTTTGTGTTAAACCTTTCTGTATTTGGGAAAACCAGAATAATAATAAAAAGAAATAACAAATAATTTATTACCAGATGCAAGACCTTACTAGAGGCTTCATGGTTAGGACCTTGGTTTGACATTTTAACATCAACAAGTGTTTCATTTAAAATCCATGCACCATGCCATTCATCAAAATCCATGAACTTAAAGCATCAAACCTAAAATGGTAGAACAAATACACTTTAAATGAGTAGAAGAGTATCACCATATTATTAAAGGTTATTAATATCATCAGTCAATCATAAAACTATTAAAAATTTCCTAGTGCCACTCATATGCCATAAGACCATGCACATTTGCATCAATGAGACCTGAAATTAGCAATTAGCATCAATTTCCCTTGATCTGCACCTCAGCGGATGGTAATTAATTATGGAACTCATCAGCCAGTCAACTCGAAGACAGAATATTCGTATGCATCATTATGTTTTGGCTGACTGATCACACCAGCAAATATTCACATGTTAATGGGTGAAAATTCAGCTCTCGGGGCCGTGATGAGAAATGAGAAAATTGTTTTATGTGAATGTGTTTTAGACGAGGGGTAGAAAGATCTGAACTATGTAAAGCGACTGGCTGAATTGAAAACAGTAAAACTATGATCATCTCAATTTGCTCTAAATTTAAACATTATGCAGAAATCAAATGAGACGCTTTGACTCCTCTCCATTAATCTTCAGTTGGGTCCGCAGGCCTGGATAAGGATTAATGAGGGCATAAATAGAGTGTTAGAAAATAGGAAGAGGTAACGCCATGAAGCAGGAACAGGAAGAAGGATCTCACAATATAATGATTAGACATCCTAAAGATGAGTGAAACTGAAAAGACGGAATAAAGTTATAATATCAGCAAGGATTACTAGCCTTCTTCTTTTATAAGCTATAATAAGCTTTAATAAGTTTAAGATAATAAGTTATTCATTCTGATGTCTTGTGTGTTTCATCCACACATTTGTCCATCCATCGAGGCTATATGCAATCTATACGCTGTATAAAAGTCAATTGAATAAACTACCCAACCTTCCATTTATCTATTTACTGTACTAATCCATCCATCCACCCATCCACCCAGACAGCAGGCCAATCATCCATTATTTATCTGTTCCCAGTCTATAGATTGATTCATCCATCATCGATCAATCAATTAATTTAGCAATCTTGTAGTAACCTATCAATTTATCCATCTATTTATCTCTGCTGTCATTCATCAATCTGTATATTGAAGCATCTATGAATCTATTTATTCATCTTATATTAATCCATCCATCTATCCATTTATTCATGCATCAATTTATCTACAGTATGCAGTGGTCCATTTGTCCAGCCTTAGTCTAATCATAATTTTAATGTTCTAATGAATTTAACCTAAATCGGTCCATAGTGCCAAAAAGATCCCATAATATAATTTACTAAACACCGTAATAAGTGAGAAAATTTTAAAAGATGTAATGAAGTTATGTGATCAGCTACGGTACAATCGCTAGCCTTTGCCTTTATAAGCTGTGATTTCGATTGTGATGTCTTGGACCTTCCAGCTGTTTGGGCTTGGCCTTTTACAGAGTGAGTTGGGCGAAGCAGTTCAGCTGTGCCATGCCTGCATGATTAGCAGTCATCAATAAAGAACTTGTTTATCTTGTTTTGGTCATTTTTTAAAATAGCATTAAAAATAGCATTTTTTTTTAAATTAATTTTTTCAATTAACATTATCAGCGTAGAACAAGCACCATGGTTTGACATGCTGATAAGCCAGTGGGACCTTAATAAGATCTGATTTTATCTTCCAAGCAACACTATATATCTGCAATAGCTTAATATAAAAGTTTGAAAGGATGAAGCTTCGAATCACACAGGGACGCACTTAAAACAGTATCAGTTGCTTCAGACCTGCTGTCACAGTTTAGCTTAAAAGAGCCGGGTTTAGCCATCAGTAGATACGAGGTGTTAAAGATAATCAGAGCTGGATCTATGGTGGATAATGGGATCTTGTATGTCAGGGAGATAAGCTGGATCTATCTGTCTGTTTTCAAAGGAATGGAGAGAAAGAAAGAGCAAGACGAGGCAGATTTTAGGATAAAGATTTTTCCATCCTGATTGTCACAGTGGACATGTTCAGTGAATGTGTGCGGTGATCTGCAAAAACCATTCTCATGGCCAAATTGTGACATTTTAATCTTTATATTCTTGTTAAAAAAACAAACAAACAAAAAAACAGACTTTGTCGAACTGTAAGGTTATTCTCTTTTACATAAAAGTTACATTTGAAAACTTAATGTTAATGAAATACTTAATGAAAATACTTACATCTATATTCAAAATCTGCCAAATTGTCAGGTTTACGATCTGACTTTATCAGCATGATCCACATCAGTCTTTGTCTTATTACCAGAATTGGCCAGAAATACACAAAAATGTATTAAAAATTTGAGTAAAAGTACACATTCCTAAGGGCAAATATTAGTCAAGTAAAAGTAGAAGTCCCCCGTTCGCTTGTGTACCTGATTAAAAGTACTCACCTTCAAATTTCCTTAAATATCAGAAAAAAAACAGGGCTTGAATTTGCTCACTTTAGCCTTTTTCTTAGCTTTTTTCATAGTTTAATCTTTCTCTCTCTTTTATTCTCTCTTATAAACTCTTTTTATATCACTTTATCACACTCTCTCTCTCTTTGTCTCTGAATTCCCACCACCATAGCATAGCTATATAAAAGCAGAAATCTGTGTGTGTGTGTGTATATGCAAATGGGATGATGTTTAGTGATGGAGAGCTTGTGAGTTGGTGTGTGTATAGGCCATGCTGTGTCGTAGTGACAGGCCTGAATGAAAGAGATAACAGATGCTGTGTGTGTGTGTGTGTGTGTGTGTGTGTGTGTGTATGTATGTGTATCACCTGGCCTGGACTGATCTAGGGGTATCTATCACCTGCTTTATGTTTTTAGTTATTTTTTTTAGCATTGTGTAAAATGTCACCAATTTTTATGGAATTAAACATAACCAAATTCAAATTTCAAATTCAAATTTTATTTGTCACATACACAGTCATGCTCTCTATGGAGCAGGAGTAGAAATTCCTGAGCACTTTGGAGGGCAGTCTGAGGTGCAAGAGATGCTGCCGTGGGTTGGAGCAGTCATGACGGCAGCCGACCTCACCGGCGCCATCTTGGATCATCAGTCTCTCATTCTCGCAAGAAGACCGTTTTACATAATACTACATCATATAGGCTTCTGTAGGCTTTAATTGTCTTATGTAGGCTTCTACAGATTTGAATGGATTTTAAATAGGGCTTCCATAGGCTTTTGTATGCTTTAAGTGACTTCTAGAGGCTTCATTTGGGATTTAATGGGTTTCTCTGGGATTCCATAGGCTTTAATGGACTTATGTAGGCTTTTGTTTGCTTTGATTGACTTTGATTTTGACAGTCTTTAATTGTCTTATATAGGCTTTGACATGTTTTAATGCGCTTCTATATGCTTTAATTGACTTCTATAGGATTCTCTATGCTTTAATGGGCTTCTTTGGGCTTTTATAGACTTAAGAAGGCTCCTATAGAATGCCATGTGTATCTATATGTCTCATCTGGCTTCTGTGGTGCGTCTATATAATTCTCAACATCTGTGAGTTTTCTTAATAGAATTGTGTGCGCCTTTGTGGACTCCTTCCATATTTTATGCATTTCTTTAGGTTTTTATAGAAACTATCATATTCAGTCACGCAAGAAGTAAATAAACCCCACGGTTTTATGATCGAATGTACAGTATACACCTAAATGTGATGTGACATTTTTGAGCAAAGGAAGGTTTAGATATTAATACAGTATCAATACTTTTTTTTAATTTCTCACCTGTGCATAGTGTGCACTAACTGGGTTGTTTTAAACAGATTTTCAAACAGCATGTAGACGTGTTTCAGAAGGTTGAGGCCGACCAAGTCACGATTCTGCTGGTGTTTTACCCTTTTCTTTCAATTTAACTAGAATTCTGTTAATAGTAGAAAGGTGGATTTCAAGATTTCTAGCTACGTGTCTCTGGGACAGTCCACCCTCAGAATGAGCAATTATCCAACCTCTTTAAAAATCAAGATGGAATTTCTTTGGGATTGTCACTTGTTTAAAGGCATGCTTACAGAGGGGTCTGAAAAGAAGAACATTTATCATGGGTATAATAATGGCAACACATTTTGGTGCATACAGTTTACCATAAAACAATGGGGCACTGTTTACTTCTGTGTATGTTTAGGAGAAAAATAAAGATTATTTGCTAGTTATCAGAAGCTTGTGAGTTTAAATACAACAACTTCCAAAGAGTTATTAATCCAAACATATCCAATTGGATTGGATTTAGTTTCATTTAAAACCCAATACTAATAAATCTTGGTAAACATCACATAAATACCATCAAGTTTGTTGCTGTTTCCTGCTTCACAGGTCTTTATATGATTTGGTATTTTGAGCTGTCGTGTGTTCTTTACCTGTTTTGGAAACCTTTTTTAGATGTCCTTTGCTTTTCTTTCCAGAGGAGCGACTAGAAGCAGCAGCTGGGATCATTATAGGCTTCCAGTCGAACAATAGAGTCTGTTTTTCTGGCTCTGGAGAAGATAATAAGCGCCTCACTGCTAGGAGGCTCTCGGTGTGTTTGAGGGCCTTGAAGTGAATGTGCGTGTTCTCCCCTGCTGGGAACACAACGTCAGGTGTCTTTCCCTCAGGTCAACAGTGGAGGAAAGCATGCGGTTGGATGTCGAGGATGCTCTTAGTACATTAAATTTAACACGGGAGTTAACTGCATGCAAGAAACAGATGTGCAGTCACAGTAGAAGAGAATTCATTTTAATTAAGGGATTTCACGCTGGTATACATTATGCATCCGATGCCAGACTCTGTTTGCGACTAGATGTGTGTTTTCTGAATAAGCGTGGGTGTATACACACTTTACACTGCAGCCCTGATTAAAGGGAATTGAGTCATTTCTCCCTGAATGCCATCAGGCTGCTGGGTGCCATTTTTCATCCCTGTCTTTAAATCACATTTATTCATTCATTTACTGTAATTATTCAGCAGTGTCTGCAAACGAAGGCTCCCAGAGACGTGGCTCAATTTAATTTAATTAAAGCTCGTTAGCAGTACCAACAACACAGCCAGCAGGTCGGAACCGGGCTATTACATGCCGGTTTGTTGCTCCCAGTGTTGATTCAGGGGTTTTGAAACTCTAATCAGTTTCGGACAATGCAATTCTTGGTGTAGACTGAAGTTATTACATTTTTTGCATATTTGTCACATCTAAATTATTCAGATCAATTTTTCAAATTATAATATTACACAGATAACCTGAATAAATACAAAATGCAATCACTGAATGATAATGTCATTTATTAAGGGAAAAAAGCAACCCAAACCTACCTGGCCCTATGTGAAAAAGTAATTGCCCCCTTGCTACAGTAAATCATGACTGAACCGTGATTTTTTTGGAAAGCTGAGGTAAATTTCACTTGCCACACCCAGGTGTGATTACTGCCAGACTTGTTGAATCAAAAATTACTTAAATAGAAACTATCCGACAAAGAAAAGCATGATAAAGCATCTAAAAAAGCAACACGATCTAAATTCAAGAACAGATGATAAACAAAGTAATTGACATTCATCAGTCTGGAAAGGATTACAAAGCCATTTTTAAGGCTTTGGGACTCCAGTAAACCATGGTCAGACCCTTTACCAACAAATGAAGAACAGTTGAAACATTGGCAAACCTTTTCAGGAATGGGTGGCCAAGAAACATTTCTCCAAGAGCACAATGACGACTCATCCAGGAGTTCATTAAAGGACCTACAGTAGAACAACATCTAAAGAACTGCAGGCATCACTTGCCTCAGATAAGGTCAATGTTTATGATTTAACAACTAGAAAGAGACAGAAATGCCATCCAATGAAGAGTTTCCAGGTGAAAGCCACTGCTGACAAAAAGAACACAAAGGCTTGTCTCGAACTTGCCAAAAAAAACATCTTGATTATCCCCAACACTTTCAGGCAAATATTCTGTAAACTAATGAGAAAAAAGCTGAAATTTATCGAAGGAGTGTGTTCCATTACATCTTGCATATAACAAATACAGCATTTCATTAAAAAAAAACATCATACCAACAGTCAAATATGGTGGTGGTAGTGTGATGGTCAGGACCTGGATGACGTGCCATAATTGACGGAACCATGAAATCTGTCCTTTTTGTACCAGAAAATACTAAAGAAGAATGTCTGGCCATCAGTTTGTGACCTCAAGCTCAAATGCACATGAGGGTTATGCAGCAGGACAATGATCCGAAAACACCAGTAAGTTCACCCCTGAATGGCTCAAAAAAAAAAAAAGGTTTTGGAGTGGCCTAGTCAAAGTCGAGATTTTCAGCCGATTGAGATCCTTAAACAGGCCATTCATGCATAAAAACCTTCCAATGTGGCTGAATTAATACAATTCTGCAAAGTAGAGTGGGCCAAAATTCCTCCACAGCAATGTGAAAAAGTCATTGCCAGTATTTGCAAATAAAGTGTGTACTACCAGTTATGTTTATAGGACAATTGCTTTTTATCACAAGCATATAGGACAAGGTTGGATGGACAGCTTTTCCCCTTAATAATCAAAATTATCATTTAAAAACTGCATTTTGTATCTACTCAGGTTGTCATTGAGTAATAATAAAAATTTGTTTGATAATCTGAATTATTTAAGTGTGCAAAAAAACTAAAAATCCTCAATATTAAATGTTTAAAAATCATAAAACAGCTAAAATATTCTATGACCATAATATAGTATTTTACTGTATTTCTACTGTAATGCATTCAACAGTTTATCACTGTAAAATGTATTACATCTATAAATCATCTTCAGTGTAGTTTGGAATCCCATCTCAAGTTTGTATATTTTATCAAATATAAACACTTTATGAAGTCTGGATTCAACTTTCATGAAATACTGATCATTACCTTACTGTACAAGTATTGGGAAAAAAACCAACATGCAAAATAAAGTTTAAAATATTTTAACTTCCAGCTGCTGAAGACACACTATCTGAAAATGCACTCTATTGCAGATGCTTGCTGATTAAAGCCAATGTATGGAAATAGCTTTCTTAGCTCAGTTCTTCATTAGCTTGACAGTTGCTTTGGTAGTAATTTTATAGCATGGCCAATTTCTACTTAGCTACTTAAAAAAATGATCCACAAACCTTTCCACAACAAAATCAAACATTTATCTCCACAACTCACTATGAGAACTATGATCAGAACACATCGCAGCCTTGCTGAAATAACATCACTCTTTTTGAGTAATCTTGCTAAAGGTGGCTGTGGTTCAAGAGAGGAGAACCATGGCAGTACGTGGGGTCACCTGGAGGAGGGAATATGACCAGAAACACACGATAATTCCAGAAACATTAGTGAAGGTGTGTCCAAGAGTATCAGTGAGATAGATCTGCACACCATGTACCTTTTTGTTGCTTTCAAGAAAGGAGGATGAGTATTGATTGTTTTTGAAGGTGACTGTAGCATGTGGCTCACTGGTCTATACCGCAAAAAGAAAATATTGTATTTTACTGTTAAATATCTTACCCTTTTTATTATTAGAATATGGCTATACATTAACAGTACTTTGTTACAGTGTATGTACTGTATGTATATAATGGTTTCTATTTTCAATGGGTTTAAACACTGTCCCAGAATAATTAAATCTTGACACTGTGCCTTTGGTACATGAATTAATAAATTGTTCATTTGATGCAAACTGATTTCATTAGACATTAAAGTCTGCATGAACACAGCTTCTATAGCTTCTGCATGAACTTCAGGCTTCTATGGGCTTCGATAGGCTTCAATGGGTTTTAATGGCCTCTATAGACTTCCATTAGCATCTGTTGGCTTTTGTAGAATTCTATTGGCTTCTATAGGCAGTATTTACATTTTATATATAATTATAAAATTATTATTATTTTATAGAATTAATGATGCCAATGTTTTAATTGAAAATGCCAGAATAATAGGGGTGAAGCATTACACTGCTGTCTATGCCAAAAATTACAGTGGGCTTTTTGGGCTTCTGTAGAATTCTATATGTACTGTATAGGTTCTCTGTGGGCTTCTCCAGAATTCTATAGGTTTCCATGGACTTCTGTAGAATTTTCTTGGTGTCTGTGGGCTTTTTATACTTCTGAGGTTTCCATTCTCTTGTGGGATTTTACTGTATAGAATTGTATAGGCTTCTATGGGTCTCTATGGGTTTCTTAAGGCTTCTGTCTTCTGTCTTCTATTAACCTTATTTTTAATTAGGTCAAAATAATGTTCAGTGGAGGTATAGCAGGTGTAGGCTTGCCATATTGCTTCACTGGGATTCAATCGGAAAAGAGTTAGAGTTAGCATAGCTATTTTGCATAGAAATAACCCTTTTAATGGTTGGACCCTCTATGCTTGCCCAACACAAATACACATGTTCTCCATTATCTCCATCAGATCTCACAAAGGGACGAATCCTTGTACCCAACTGGCAACCAGAGAAATGGTAATAAATGCATGGCATCTCAAACGTATCTTTGCCAGTCGGCCGAGTTACAGTGGAGGTCAGTAATAGACTTACACAACTAGAATAACCTGTTTGTATTTAATTTTCATTGTAATTGAAAATATTGTAAATACATTTCAAGTATAAAGATATGTGTAAAAGTGTTTTTTTGTATATATTTTTGGTCAGCTAGATAGCAGCATGCTATTTACATGACATGGCAAATATTACAAATTTTATCAACCTGATTTTGGAAAGCCTTTTGGTGCTCTTATTTCTGATAAGAGACTGAGAATTAAACAGGAGGCCAGGGCAGCTAATTTTTTTTATGGGTTTTTTTAATGTTTTTTTTTTTTAGGTAAACCTGGGGTAGCAGGGGATCTACATATATGAGATTTGGCACAAGTTTTTACAGCAGATGCCCTTTCTGATGCAACCCTCTCCAATTTATACAGGGCTCGGATGAGCCCTATGAGTCCACTGACTCGTGGAAAGCCTCAGTAGCCGGGGTCGATTCCCTGACTAGGTGGTCAAGGGGCCTCATGCAACATGATGAAACTGAATGCATACAGATCCTGACTATACTTTGGTAACAGAAACATGTGCTACCACTATTACCACTACTGTTATATACCAGACAGAATCTTTCTTAATATAATTTCTGAATTTAGTTGCTCATTGGAGGATGCTCATAATACTTTTTTTTTTTTTTTTTACTTCTTCTTGCAGTTGTATAGGAGAAAGAAACAATGGGAACGTATCTCATTATTTTTATTGTTTATCCTTTTGAACCTTACCTTTTGATTTTTTTTCATGATTTGGTCTTTTTTTTATATAATTATATTCTGCGGTGAAGCCTCATCGATTCATGAGCCTAATCAATTCAGTTTGTAGAATGATTGAAAAAAGGGAACGAAGACAAAGGGAGCAATCATAATTAGTTTCAAATCATTAAATAATATTAATAAAATAGACAGAACATATATTATTAAATATTCTAGGTACTTTTTAAAAGAAAACTCAGTCAGTAGCAGTCCAAAGAAAGGATGGAAGGAAGGACAGAAGAAGTTTAATAGTAACGTACTGTAGTAATGTTCTGCATTACTGTAGTGATGAATTGCTCAGTGTTTAGAGGAATTATGTAATGATGATGTTGCGCACAGCAGAGTGACAGCACACTAAATCAGACAGCAATGGCGCTTCACTGTGATGCCTGATTGGATTTTATTAATAAAGGGGAAATGCATTAAAGTAACTGGCAGATGGCGACATGGTTATTTTTAACATATGGTTTACTATGATAGTACGCTTGCAGAAAAGTCTTTCCTCATGCCTATATTTTTGTGCCGTTGATGTCTTTAGAATTCTGTGGGTGTTTATGGGCTTTTGAGGAGTTTTATAGAATTTTGGGGGAACTCTATTGGTTTCTGTGGGTTTTTAGAGAATTCTGTGGACTTCTGCAACCTTTTTAAAAGGTTTAATAGAATTCTATTGGCTTTTAATGGTTGTTTTTCCAGATTTTGATCTTGAATTCTATTGGTTCTATTCTATTCTATTGATGTATGCTTCTATTGATTTCTGCAGATTGATTTCCGTTTTTGTTTTTAACTGAATTTAATGGACTCCTCTTGGCTTTTATAAAAGAGATGAATATAATTGTATGGGCTTCTACAGAACTCTCTACATCATGGGCTTTTTAAAAGGGTTTAAGTGAATTACTGTAGATTCTGTGGGCTTATAAATAACTCTATGGATTCCTGTGGGCTTTTTTTAAAGAGTTTATTAAATTACATGGGCATGTGTGGGCTTCTATACTTTTATAGAATTATAATGATGTCTGGATTCTTTTTTTTTTTAAGAAATATATTAATTTATAAGATTCTATGGGTTTCTCTGGGCTGTTTAGACTTCTATGGTTATGTGGACATCTGTGGGCATCTTTAGGTTTCCACAGAAGTCAATGAGCTTCTTTGGGATTCTATGCAATTGTAGAAACTTTTATTCCAAATTTGAATCAAAGATTTTTTTTATTATTGTTATTTACAGCCATAAACATCTCCTTTTACCTCTTTTCACTGTTCAATTATGCTAGTTGCCTACATGGCTTTTAAGTGAGGAATTTTATAAAAACTGGTCATGGGTATTAAGCTAGCAGTTATTTAAACTATTCAAGTCCATTTCTAAGTAAACAATGTTTTCCAAAAACTCATTTACTTAAAACAGAAATAAAGAAAGGGGGGAAACAGGACCGAGAGTTAGTGGTGAAGCATCTGGCACTGCTTATTGCCACCAGGGTGCGGGACACCTTCTACTGGTCTCACAGCTGGTCCTTATGCCAAGTGATGCCCATCCATCAGCCAAAAGCCTTCCATCCAAATAGCACGAGAGTTGAAGTCCTGCCTGAGCAAATGTGATGCAAAGTGATATTTAGACCCTTTAACACAGTTATATCAGATGAGAATTTTTATTAGTGATTTAAATATCACTTTGCCATTTTGGAGGTTTTTGGCTTAAGACTGCCTGTACTGTAATGAGTATCAGGAAGAAAACATAATCTAGAATATTCTGGTAACAAATATATAGAGATATATAGAGATAAGAGATGCTGTTTATTTGGAACTGCAATAATTAGCATGCTATTTGTGTTACCTGGCGGCACAGTAGCTTAATGGTTAGCACTGTAGCCTTGCGCCTCCAGAGTCCGGGTTTCATTCCTGCCTCAGGGTCTGTGTGCATGGAGTTTGCATGTCCTCCCTGAGCTTGGTGGGTTTCCTCTGGGTACTCGTGTTTCCTTCCACAGTCCAAAGACATGCAGTTTAGGCTAATTAGTGTACCCAAATTGCCCGTAGTATGTGATTAAGAGTGTCTGTGTGCCCTGTGATACCCTTGCACCGCATCCATGGTGTACGCCTCATGCCCTAAGCCCCCCGTGATTTTGTATACAGGATAAAGTTTTATAGACGATGAGTGATGATTGTGTTACCTATTCCTGTTTCCCAATACCAGTGACAGCACATCACGGACCTAGTGCAAGGTCAAAGATTATTACAGAGGCCAAGCCAAGGGGAGCTGAAGAATTATTTACTGCAAGTCAGATGATGCTAGTGTAAGTAAAGTACACACATACTATATGCAGTTTCTTGTATTTACCTACAGTACACTTTAGATGTATGTATTGGCAAGTCATTTGAGGGTGACACAATAGAAAAGTAATCACCAAATCACAATGACACCAGACAAAGATAACCTCATGTAAGGAAGAGGGTGGATCCAAATTTTTGCTACCTGCTGAACTGTGATGTGGCAGTTTGAAATGATGTCCTTCATATGTATTGAAAAAGAAAAAGTATGTAAAGAAAAAGTTAGACAGGCGAATATTTCATCGGAGCACCTTTAGCGTTGATTGGAGTGTCCTGGAATATGCCCTTGCCATCAATGAAGAAAACTCCATAGATGTGATAAACTGATCATTCAGTACATTCACGTCATCAACTGAGTTCATAACATTTCTGAGCCTAGACCTGACCAACTGAAGCAAACCCAGATCATAACACTGCCTCCAGAGTCTTGTTCAGAGGCCACTATGCATGATGGGTGCATCACTTCATACACTTCCCTTCTTTCCCTGACACGCCCATACAGTACTGTTGCTCTGGAATAGGTTCAATCTGGACTCATCAGACCACGTGATCTTTTCCCATACTTGTCCAATCTTTTGCTTCCTAATGGCTACAAAGCTGTTTAGATCTTTCACGACAATGTTTGCATATGGAAATGCTCTTGCATTTCTCTGATTTCTATTATATGTCGATTTATTTTATATTGCTACATCAGTGAGTATTTAGTCATCGTGCAGTTTTCTTTCTATTCATGTATTTCAGAGTTGACAGTCCAGCACTATCCTTCCAGGTTTTAATAATGTACTGAATGCTTGTTAACCCAATTCTATGGGTTAATTTCAGCAATTTTCTTCACTTTATCCACACCCTTATGAAACAGTGATAACAGAAATTATATGTAAAAATTGGCACAAATGGCACTGTACAATTTTAATAGATGCTTATGAGTGTACAATTGAAATCTACTAAATAAACGTGATCTCACACCTTCATTTCGGGCACTTCACAGTAACATGAACATTTAAGTTAATTCCAAAATTCAGCAGATGGCATTGTATATTTTTTGGAACGTGCTTATGAGTGTGCAATTAAGTTCCATGTGGATACAAATATATATATATATTTTTTTTTTGTGGGGGGGGATGACGGACAGGCGGTGTATGATAAAAAAAAAACTATGACTATACTATACTATTATGACTATTCATGTAGAATGACACAGAAGTAAGGTTATGAACCTTAAACCTTCAGGGTTTGATCCTGACCTCAAGTTACTGTCCATGCAGGCTTCCTTTGGACGCTTCGACTCCCTTTCACCTCTCAGAACATGACTTTATTGATCATATGCAAGCTGCATTACCTCCTTCCATCCAGTCTTCCTGGCGTAGCACTGACCTGGATAAAGCGCTTACTGAAGGATTTCAAAAGAGCATAATTGACCTGGATTACTCAATAAAAGTAAAACTAGCTGATATATTAGTACATACAATATACTGTAGTAATCTACTAAATAAAGTTTGGAATCTTTGACTCCGCGTGAAGCTCGCACCTTTTCACATAGCTCTTACGTGATAAGACAGAACCGGCTGGTGATTTGGACCTGTCAATGACTGAACTGGGATTAAATTAAGTTGTATTATTTTATTCTAAACTGTTCTTCAGGCATCATTACACCCTCTCATGGGTGTGCTCCTGCCTGGTTAAGTTTATTTTCGAAATGACAAACCCCCGCTTAGAGACGGCAGCTGAGTGAGACAGATAAAGCCATTCAGTGTGTAAACTCTCTGCTCTGCTCTTGCTATGGGACCTGTTTAAAAGTCCTGGCTTGTTTATAAGATACTATAAATGTATACTCAGGGTACAGTAAATCACTTTATGGGTGGTAATCATGGGAACACTCCATTTCACACTCTATCTCCTCTTCTTATGTCTTAGGTAGGTGTAACACTACTCTCTCTGTGCTGGCTCATTCTCATCTCTTTTTCCATTTGCAGACTCGACGTACAGTAGCGCTAAAACACATTATGGTTAATTAAATCATTCATTTATTAAATTTCTATACTGCTTATTCTGTATAGGGCCGCAGGAGGCCTGGACCTTATTCCAGGTGACTTCGAACACAAGGCGAGGTGAGAATATCATTTAGTCTAATTTGCTTGTTATTGGACTATGGGAGGACCATGCACAGGAAAATTCCCCACCCAGACGTGTGCATTACATCTCGTTCTGCTTAGCCACACCCAGAGCACCCAGAGGAAACACACCAAATGCGGGGAGAACATGCAAACCCCACGCACACAGAATTAAACCACTGACCATAAAGGTGCAAAGCCACAGTGGTACACCAGCACGCCGCTCACGTTACAATTAATCTGTGACATTACAGATGGTAATAAAATCATTGTGCCATCAAATTGATGAATAATTAACAATTTATGTCTATTAAATAATTAACTACAGTATTTATCACTGGAGAACACTGGATCGATCCTGAGCTCGGGTTCCTGTTTGGAACGCGTTTTGTAATTATTAAGGAATTGTCTAAAAAGTGTTCTTTACTGTACTGTATATCAGACTGTGAGATGGGTTGGAGTTTATCTTTGAAGGTCGTAGGAGTTGTCGTTGTTACCTTTGCTGCATCCTCAGTATGTAAGATTACTGATGTGAACACAGTCGACTGCATGTATTTCCAATTGCTTCTACTAGACAGTTTAATAAGTTACTAGCTTTAACATGAGAACGAATTACAGGTGAAAAGCAGTAAATGATGGAGAGCAGTGTAAAGAAAGGATGGAGAGAATAACCTTGACCTTTTGGCGATATGAAACAGTAAAACAGCTGTGCAACACTGGGTTATTTATAGGAATAAAGTAAATGACTGCATTTGATCTCACCTGGTGTGTGTGTGTGTGTGTGTGTGTGTGTGTGTGTGTGCGCTCTCTCAGTGCTTAGAGCTCCCTTCAAGGATATTGATGACAAGTTCATTTATCAATACCGTGCACAGGAACATTTTTTGCCCCCCCAGACGTGTGCATTACATCTCGCCGTTCTGCTTAGTCACACCTTAAGAATACACTACCAGCCACAGCTCACCTCATTTAGATGTTTATTTTTGGACCAAGTATTAAGTGTCAGATCTTTAAAATTCAAATTTTATTTGTCATGGACAGTCATACACAGTATGATATGAAGTGAAATGCTTATACGACCACCAGTGACCTTAAAAATACAAGCTTATTAATAAGAAATAAATATGAATTAAAAAGAAATACAATTGAAAATAAATTTAGCTAGGATAAAATGAAAATAAAAATATTCTGTACAAATAAAAATATTCTGTACAATATAGAAAAATATAGAAAATATATAAATTTTAGTGAAAAAAAAGAAAAATGTCTGGGGGTATGCAAATATGCATGAAAGTGTCTTATTAAAGTGACTTGTGTGCAATGATACAAGAAATAAAATATAAATATGTAAGTGTGCATGAATGTGTCATAAGTGTCTATGAATGTCCAGGATGAGTGCGAAGAGACAATGTCATAATTGTGGATGTTTAAAAAATGGTATTAGTCCTGTGTGGTGTTGTGGTTGAGAGACCTTATCGCCTGCGGGAAGAAGCTACAGTGAGAACAGTCCATTGTTGGGATGGCTGAGGTCCTTCACGATCTTCCTGGCCTTGGTCCAGCACCGCTTGCTTTAGATTGAGTGCAGGTCAGGGAGCTCGGTGCGGATGATGTGCTCAGCTGATTGCACCACCCTCTGTAGAGCTCGTCTGTCCTGCATGGTGCTGTTTCTGAACCAAGTTGTGATGTTTCCCGCCAGGATACTCTCTATGGTGCAGGAGTAGAAATTCCTGAGCACCTTGGAGGGCAGTCTGAACTCCCTAGCGTCTGAGGTGATAGAGACGTTGCCGGGCCTTTTTCACCACGGTGTTGATGTGACAGGACCATGACAGGTCCTGTGTGATGTGAACACAGAGGTATCTGAAGCTGTCCACTCTCTCCACTGGGCTCTTGTTGATGATGGGGGTCTGGTAGTTCCTCTCCTGCTTTGTACTAAAGTCCACTATCAGCTCCTTTGACATTCAGGAGGAGACGGTTCCTCTGGCACCATTTCTCCAGATTTCCAATCTCCTCTAGGTAGGCCGTCTCATCGTTGTTCGTAATCAGGCCCACCACGACGGTGTCACCAGCAAACTTGATGATGGTGGTCTGCCAGTTAGAAAATTGGAGATCCACTGACACATAGATGAGCTCCCAGGTGCTCCAGCTTGGTAGTGAGTATGGAGGGAATTATGGTATTAAATGCTGAGCTGTAGTCGACAAAGAGCATTTTAACATAATTCCCCTTCCGGGTGTCCAGGTGAAGGGGTAGCTCAGTGGATAAGGCATTGGACTACAGTTCGGAAGATCCCTGGTTCAAACCCCACAACCACCAAGTTGCCACTGTTGGGCCCTTGAGCAAGGCCCTTAACCCTCAAATGCTCAGATGTGTATAATGAGATAAAAATGTAAGTCGCTCTAGATAAAAGCGTCTGCTAAATGTAATAGGTCACGTAGTGAAGAAATGATAAAGTCTCTGACCAGCCTTTTAAAGCACTTCATCACTACTGAGGTGAGGGCTCCAGGGCAATAGTCTTTGAGGGAAGCAGGATGGGGTTTCTTTGGATTAGGAACAATGATGGACTTAAAGCATGTGGGAATAACTGACTGGGATAAGGAGAGGATGAATATCTCTGTGAACACAGGTGCTAGCTGGTCTGCGCAGGCTCTGAGGACCTGAGTCACTCTGTGACTTTAGTTTTCTCCCATAGCATTGCTTCGCCTCTTTCACCGCCTTTCGGATGTTGTATGACGCAGCCTTGTATCGGTCCATGTCCCCGGATGCAAGCCCCACATCGTAGTTTCCCATCAAATCCCACCACTGCTTCCTTAAACACATTGATGTCATCAGAGCTGTTTCGGAACATGTCCCAGTCTGCGTCATCGAGTGTGTCCTGTAACGCACCCACCGATTGGTGCGTCCAGCGCGCAACCTCCCTCTAAACCGGAACTTTCTGATTGAGCCTTTGTTTGTTTTGTATATGGCATGGTCGGATTTCCCAAATGGGGGGCGAGGTTGTGCCTTGTAGCCATCCTTGACTGTTGTGTAGCAAAGTTCCAGTGTCCTTACGCCTCTGGTGGGGCAGGTGATGTGCTGATGAAAGTCTGTCGCTGCGCGTTTGAGGTTGGCGCTGGCGTCCCGGTGTTGTGTCTGGTGCTGTGCGAGTGCCAAATCCAGCTCGCATAAGGCAGTGACTGTGTCTGCTTGTGGTGGAATATAAACGGCGCTGATTATGACCGATGTAAATTACAGAGAAAGGTAAAAACGACGACATTTGATGGTCAATAGTTCCAGGTTGGGTGTGCAGGGGCGTGTGAGAGGAACAACGCTTGTGCTGTTGCACCAGCTGTTGTTCACCATTAAATACACGCCTTGACTTCCCCGAGTCCCGTGTCCTGTCCATGTGGTGAACCGAGAAGAATGGCTGGATGGCATGGTCTGTCACCACCAGGTTCAGCCATGTCTCGGTGAAGCAGAGGAGATTGCAGTCCCGAATGTCTCTCTGGAACTTTACCCTGGCCCTGAGGTCACTGAGTTTGTTCCCCAGTGACTGGACGTTGGCGAGTAGGATGCTAGGCAGAGGTGTGCGGTGTGCACGGGTTCTCAGCCTGTTCCTGATGCCGGCTCGTTTCCCCCCGGGGCCACCGCTTCGCGTTGCGTCCTTTGTTCTACCTCAGGATGTCACTCGGCCAGCTTGGATCCGGATTAATATTAATACTATATTAATTAATATAGTTTACTTACTAAAATAGTTAATCGTAGGTTATCTCTATTCATCAACTCAGACCTTCAGCTACCTGATCTATCACTGCCCCCTGGAGGACCACGGCCCTAAACATTTTTAATGTTTTGCTGCTCAAACACACGTACTTCAATCAAAAAAAGGCTGTTAATTAGTTGGACATTGCTTTGGAAACCGCCAGACACTGACTACAAGCTGAAATCTGTGATAAAATGCATTTATCAAAAATAAAAGGCTTTTTTTCAAAAGCATTTAAATGTTTGCAGATTACTGTAAAATGGTCACCTGAATAAATAAGAAGTGCTGTTGTTATAGAACAATTCTGATTTAACCAAGTAAAATGTAACAGAAGATTTAACCAAAAATGTAATTTTACGTTTTTAGAAAACTTAAATTTTTATTTTGTTCACCAGTGCTACCGAACAGTTTGTCATGTACAGCTGCTGTTCTCTAGATGTAGACTTTGAGGCCATGTCGAGTTTGTGACTTCTTTGGCTTTTCCTGTCTGATGTGTTGGACACAACAATGCCATCTGTTCCCGCTTGCAACTTGAGATTGTCTGGAGCTAATTCGTTAATTAATCCAATCAGCTTTCATCCTCGACCAGTGAAATAGCACATGGTATCATTTTCACTCCCAGAATATCTTCCACATTTATAATCAGCACTCTGACATGCTGATAAGTGAGAGACGTCCGAAGAGAAAAAATGTGCATTGGCTTCTCACATGTCGACTGTCCTACAACGGGGTGACCAACATTTTGACGCATTAATGCTAGAGCTTGTTCACATGTAACATCGATATTGAACTGTTCCGGAAATGTCACACTGTTTTGAACCTTAGCACTGACATTTACATTTATAGATTTACCAGACCCTGTCGTCCAGAACGACTTATGAATAAGCCAGATGCCGATCGATGCACAAATCTGAATGGAGCCAAATGCAATCCGAGAATTCCCACCTATCCATTATAACCAAGTGAGAGAAGAACAGGAAGAAGCATGACGTGTTAAGTTCTATTATTAAAATATATAACAAACACTAGACTTCATGGTGTTTAGGTGAGACTGTGAGAGTGAATTGGTCTAAAAACTAAATCTCTCTAGCTCAGTAGCAAGTCTTTGTTCTGATTAGCTGTCTTATGCTAATACATTTCATTAGAGCTTGTGATTGGAACTGCAACAAAGGCTCTGCCACAGAGCCACCTTAATGCAGACACTCACTCGTAAATGATGAGCATTAATGAACATGACTTTTTTTTCATGGGTTTATAATCTGTGCTCAGTTCAGTGCTCTAAAATAATTTTCAGGGATCCTTATCCTCATCATCTTTTTAAAATACAGGAATGAATGAAAGAATGAATTTTATAACCAGGGACCTCTTTAAATGTAAATACAAGGTGTGTTTAAATCAAACCAGGACTTTTAGAAATTTATCAGTGCAGTCCTACAGTATGTGCAGTCCTAACATGGCTCTGGTGTACTGAGAAACTTTTCTATCTTGATGGTATTCAAGCACTAGTGAAACTCTGGGATAAGTGCATTAGTGTAGAGGGGGTTATATAGAAAAAATAAAGGGAGTTTTTCTTCCCATAACTGTGTTCGGTTATTCTGCACAATCAAAAGTCCTGCTTTGACTTGAACACCCCTTTTACTACTGATGCTTTCAAAGTAGATTTATCTCATTATAAATATTTAAATGGCATACATATTTTTTCCTATACAATGAGAGAAGAAAAAAAATCTATATGTTTTAATTATTTAATATACTTACAGTACATAAGTGCACTTAAAATGTCTTAGAAATATGAAACAAATGAGAGCATGTATTCATAAACATGAGAAAAGAAATTGATAAATAAAAAAAATGCTCAGACATCACACATTATTGGTACAACATTGGTACTGTACATTGTTATAAAGAGGTTCCAGCTTCAATATTTTTGATACAACTGAAACAAACTTAAATAATTCTTTTGATTGTGTAAAGCTGCTTTGCGGCAATGACAATTGCTAAAAGCGTTATACAAATAAAATTGAATTGAATTGAATTGAATTGAATATTTTTAATAAGTATTTTGATTCTGTAGTATTGTCCTTCACTTTTTTTCTGATTCCTCTAAGCAAACTGTGGTGCAGTTTATTACTTACTTGTTCTCTGTGTTACTGCTTTCAGGCCATCCTGCAAGGATTTCCAGTGTCTCCTCATTAGTTATAATTCCATATTCTTTTCACCTGAACATTATTAAACAAATTGCTTTTTAATATTGTTGTTGTAAGATGCAATTAGAAGCAGGAGACAAGCTTTTTTTTTTTCCCACGCTGTCACTTTCTCCATGTGCTCTTGTTTACCCTAGTCTGTCTGTATCCTTTCCCACGCCCCTGTGTCCGCCCCGTCTGCACACCTGTCTCTAATCCCCGTCTGATTACTCCAGCATTTAAGCACGCGCTGTGCGCTGCTTACATCGCTGGATTATCTTGTGTATTTTTGCCTCGATTCTCTCACGTTTGATTTCTCTGCCTTCACGCTGCCAAACTCGTTTGTTTCCTCGTTTTCACGTCTCTCGCTTCTCGATTTGGATTGTCGCTTCGCTGCTTGATTTCCTGGCTTCTTCTTCATGGGCAAGAAAGATGGTTCCCTTCATCCGTGCATCGATTATAGGGGCCTAAATGAGATCACAGTGAAGAACCGATACCTCCTTCTGTTAATGGCGACCGCCTTTGAACTTCTCCAGGAGGCAAAGATTTTTACCAAACTGGACCTATATAGGCATACCACCTCATCCGAATCCGAGAGGGTGACGAATGGAGGACTGCTTTTAACACCCCGACAGGACACTATGAGTACCTGGTGGTCCCATTTGGCCTGACCAACGCCCCGGCCGTCTTTCAGGCCCTCATCAACGACGTCCTCAGGGATTTCCTGAATTTATTCGTGTTTGTCTACCTGGACGATATTTTAATCTTCTCTCGAGACCTAAGGGAGCACCAACATCATGTTCGACAGGTGCTGCAAAGACTCTTAGAAAACAATCTGTTTGTCAAAGCGGAGAAGTGCGAATTTCATACAACGACCACCACATTCCTGGGCTTCGTCATTGGCTCCTCAGGCATTGAAATGGAGCCTGCTAAGCTCCATGCAGTCACGAATTGGCCCATGCCTGCCACAAGACAGGAACTTCAATGATTCTTGGGATTCGCCAACTTTTACCGCCGCTTCATCCGGGGCTACAGCTCCATTGCTGCCCCCTTAACAGCCCTGACCTCTCCCAAGATGCCTTTCCATTGGGACACGAACACTGAAAGAGCCTTCTCGGAACTCAAGAAACGGTTCACGTCTGCCCCAATCCTGACTTTTCCAGATCTGTCAAGACAGTTTGTTGTGGAAGTTGATGCCTCCAGCACAGGGGTAGGAGATGTACTTTCCCAGAGAGCTGCGCACGACAACAAGCTACACCCCTGCTCTTTCTTCTCATACCGCTTAACCCCTGCTGAGGCGAACTATGGCATCGGCGATCGAGCTGGCCTTGGAAGAGTGGAGACACTGGTTACAGGGGACGGAGATCCCATTTCTGGTCTGGACCGACCACAAGAACCTGGAGTACCTGCAGAACGCCAAGAGGCTAAACTCTCGCCAGGCTTGGTGGTCACTGTTCTTCGCCAGGTTTAACTTCGTCCTCTTATCGCCCTGCAACCAAGAACTCCAAGCCAGATGCACTCTCCAGGCTGTTTTCGCCTACTCATGACTCCACAACCAACGAGACCATCATTCCCCCGTCATGCTTGCTCACAACTGCTGAGCTTGATATTGAGACCAAGGTCCAGCAAGCCCTGTTTCATGAACCCGGGCCAAGTAACGTTCCTTCAAATCGCCTGTTTGTTCCACTTCCTCTACGTTCCCAGGTCCTGGAGTGGGCACACAGCTCCAAGCTCTCCTGCCATCCTGGTTCAGCTCGAACTCTGTCTCAGATCCAACAATGTTTCTGGTGGCCCACGGTCAAGGAGGACACCTCTAGCTTCGTGGCAGCGTGTGACATCTGCACTAGGTGCAAACACACCAACACTGCGCCGGCAGGCCTTCTCAGACCATAACCAATTCCATCCCGTCCGTGGTCTAACATTGCCTTGGACTTTGTCACAGGGTTACCCTCCTCCGACGGCCACTCATGTATCATGACTGTGGTGGATCGGTTCTCTAAGGCCGCCCATTTCATTCCGCTACCCAAGCTCCCATCTGCCAAGGAAACCGCTGACCTCATGATAATTCACGTTTTCAGGCTGCACGGCCTCCCCGAAGACATCGTCTCTGACCGTGGGCCCCAGTTCACATCACAATTTTGGAAGGCATTTTGCAAACTCATTGGAGCCACCCGCAGTCTGTCCTTAGGCTTTTACCCCCAGTCCAACGGGCAGACCGAAAGAAAGAATCAGTCCCTCGAGGTAGCCTTAAGGTGCATGGCTTCCCAAAATGTCGCCTCTTGGAGCAAGTTCCTGCCTTGGGTGGAATACTCCCACAACTCCCAAGTATTGTCATCTACTGGTTTGTCTCCCTTTCAGTGCTGCCTGGGCTATCAACCGCCCTTATTCCCATCTCAGGAGGAGGAGGTCAGTGTCTCATCTGCCCAAGCTTTTGTCAGACGCTGCAGAAAGACCTGGCTGCAAGCCAGGAGAACGCTGTTACGGGTCGGCAGAAGATACAAGAAACAGGCCGACCGCAGACACTCTCAGGCTCAGAGAGTCATGCCAGAGACATCCCCCTAAAGACCACCTGCCGCAAACTTTCCCCTCGTTACCTCAGCCCCTTCGCCATCACCAAGATAGTCAATCCCTGTGCTGTTAAACTCTTGCTTCCCTCAACTATGCAGCGAATCAATCCTACGTTCTACGTGTCCCAGCTGCGCCGTCTCGCCTCATGCCCATTTATGCCCTGTCTGCCTCTGACTCCTTTGACTACGGCTCTCGTTTTGCGATTTGGTTTAAACGCTACGCTGCCTGATCTCCCGGTATTTGACCTTCGCTTCCGCATTCCAACCTGTGACAGACTGGTTTTTGAGCAAAGGCCGGCATGTCATGTCGAGCCAAACACATCGCTTCTTTTCGTGATGTTATCAGTGAAGCAAAAATACAGTACTTCCTTGCTGTTCTGAGTGGTTAAATGTTTTCAAAGGGTTTTTAGAGAATGTTGAAGGCAGAAAGAGAACTCCAGCTGTAATAAATAACAGACACACGTCGCTTAACATCTGCAAAACATTCTGTGAAAGAGGACGTTATGTGATTTGGATATTGTTCAAACACAACATTACATAATTAATAAAATGATGTGGCACACTGTAGTGTAGTAAGCACTGTCATAAGGCAGTTCTTATTAAACTTAAAAGTTAAAATATTTTCAAGTGATTAATGTACGAGAGACAAGAGAGGCACGTGCTGTGTTGGAAAGCTGTTGAATTCACTTTGTCTTGTTTTGTTCACAATTGCTGTAACATAAACTTTAGCAAACGACTGATGGATATGCCGTACCTGTTCTATGATAGGGAGCTGTCAGAATGTACCAAAGTTAATCTAAAACTAATAGCCGAGGCTTATGATGATGTAAACTGATGTTTGTGTATTGCTTATTATGTTCTTTAGCAATCATTGTAATTTAAAATGTTTTGTGCGAAACAAAAACTATTTTTCTAAAAAAGCATGAAAGCAGCATGAGTTTGTTTTTTATTAAAACCAAATCAAAACATTGATATGAAATTGCATACTTCAATTGCAAAACTGCGGGAGGGGAGTACTAGCTTTTTAAAAAAATTAATCAAACATTAACATTTATATAAAACAAATAATTTTGACAACATATTTTAACATTTTAACACACTCGTGACTCAAAGAAAACATAAATATTCTCTATATATACTCCTTGCTTCATTTAATTTGATGCAAATGAAAAGCAGATTTATCTCACTTTTCTGTCAAACTGTTCAATAGCGTTTAACGTACTCAGGCTGAATCAATGTAAAATGCATTTGTGTGTCTATATACAATCAACCCTTAGATTGCGAGCATAATTTGTTCTGAAAGCGTGCTTGTACAGTATATCAAAGCACTCGTATATCAAAGTCAATTTCTCCTTAAGAAATAATGGAAACTCAGATGACTCGTTCAACAGCGCAAAAATATTCATATAAAAATAATGAATACAAAGTAAAAATTTAACAAATTAACAATATATATCTATATCTATATCTATATACACACACACACACACATACACACACACGTGTGTGTCTTGACCCATGTTACCTGTTACAGTATGTTGCAGTTTTGCGCAATAGATCAAACCCAAATGTAGTCTGCGCTACAATCCTGTGTCCTGATCATTACAATATGGAGTCTTACAACATGAAATCACATTGACTAGAGAGCCTCTTTAAAGCAGTAATTAGATTGCTGTGCTAGAGGCCGATGTCTTTCTCCATCAGGCCAGGCTCGGTTCTCCATTAGCAACTGAAATAAAGCACGCTGTGCCTGCCTGCTGGTGCTTTTATGAGCTCGGCACACAGAGATGGGAGATGGAGGGGACACGTACACATATGCTGGCATCACAAAGTGGGGCTTCAATCAAATTTCAAATAGGAGAGAAAAAAAAAATCACAGACATGAAGCTAATTTTTAAAATTGACTGAGATGGAAAAGTTGACGTATAGGTATAAATGTAAAGTAGGAAGATGGGAAGAGATTTTTTTGCATGCTGTCTCCCCATTTCTAATATGATTAGCATTGTCATTTTTATGGCTTTAGAACTAAAGGGACTAGCTGGTGCTTGAGTGGGACCATCAATATTTCATCTATGCTTTTATATTTTATGCTTTTATAAATCATTTAAACTACACAACTGTACTTATATGTCCCTGGATTTATATTTACTTACATTTACTAAAAGCTAATTAAAGGCAGATTGTGAGCATCCTGCAAGGTAAACCATCCATACTGAAGGTAAAAATGTTGTACGCTTGACGGTACCATATTAATGATAATTGAACACATTTTGGTACCTGACAGTGTGTACTGCATGGTACTGCAGTTTGACATCATGCACCTAAGATTTCTGGGAAGAATATAACAAAGAAACCAGTGGGACAACATCTACTATCGGAATGGATAAAGCCGCAACACCGCCAAACTGCCACTGATGGGCCACCGTCCAGGGATGCAGTACATGTATGCCTGAGCACAACTTAACTAACAAGCAGTAATATGCAAAAACAAGATTTTCACTCTGCTGTTATGTATACTGCCTAGATAAAAAAAAAAATTGTTACACACTCAAAAATGTAATTTAACCACCTTTAGCTTTGATTTGACAATGTTGTGTCCAATTCATGTGTGAAAATGATTCCTTATGCTTCCAGAACCACTCTTTTACAATTTGAGTCCGAGAATGTGCCTGTGCTTCAGGGAGGGAAAAACTCCAGAGATGGGATAATCTCATCGTACAGTACGTTCAGGTCAGTTGACTTCATTTTATTGCCACATAACATTGCTGAGCCTAGACACGAGCAACTAAAGCAACCCCAGATCATAAAATTGCCTCCAGAGGCTTGTACAGTGGACACTATGTACAGTATCACTCTGGTATAAAGTCAATCTGGACTCATCAGACCACATAACCGTTTTCCATCGCTCCAAAGTCCAATCTTTACACTCGTCAGCAAATTAAGCATTTTTTCTTATTAGCCTCACTAATACAGTAGGTGGTTTTCTTATAGACATGCAGCTGTTTAGGCCCAATCCTGTGAGTTCTCATCACATTACTGTATGTATGGAAATGCTCTTACTTTTTGATTTTTCCCATGCAACTGATTTTTTTCCCATGCAACTTCATTCATGATTTCTTTCCGACCACATTTCTTCCACAGAGTTGACGGTTCAGCACTATTCGTCCTGGTTTTGATGGATAGGATGTGTTAAAGGGTTCTTAATCCAGTTCCAGTCATTTTAAATCTCCTTAGATGTTTTCTTTGCTTGATGCAGCCCATAATTTGGTTCTTCCGGAATGGCGACTTATTTTTTTTTGTTTTTTGGTGAGACCAAAAAAAAGACCAATGACCATGAGACCAAACCAGGCAGAGAAAAAAAAAAGAAAATTCAAATAGTAGAAAACCAAACTAAAACAACAAAAAAGGAATAGAAATGAATAAATGTAAAGATTAACAAGCAGGGTGTTGCAACGTGACAAAGTGAATGAGTGGAATAAATTCACAGAGTGATTAGTGTAAATGGCCAACAGGTGTGTGCAATCAGCAGGGTGTCGAGCGGGAGCAGTGGTAAAAAGTGCATTCACACAAATAGGGTCTGGAGTGTGCAAACTAATCTTTCTAAGCAGAAACCTGGGATTTATAAAGAAATACATTGGCAGAAAATTAACCGTTTATTTTTGTCAATTTACAGAAGCATTTTTTTTATAGCAGCTCCATAATACTGCGTATTACTTAATTATTAAAGCATAATAGTCTATTATAAATCTTTATTTAATTATTTGTATACACTGGTAAATTAGTTTGTATATAGTGATATTAAAAAGGAAAGACGGCCTCAGGTGAAAGACTGCTTTTATTGGAGACTGTATAATGTGAGGGACTGTTACATGTGAAGTCTAATAATGTGATTATAATCCCTTATTTAAGTTTATTTGGAACTTATAAACTCCAAAGAAAAAAAGGAAAAGAAAGATATGGCTGAACCATCAACTTTGCGGAGGAAATGTGGTGAGGAAAATAAATCATGAATTTAGATCACTTAAACTTAAATCACTGGTGAAGTGAATTAAAAACCCAGAGCTGTATTTAATAGTAAACGCAAGTGCATTTCTATATGCAAACAGTATGATGAGAACTCACAGGATTAGAACTAAACAGCTGTGTGTCTATAGAAAACCCACTTGTTAGTGAAGCTAATCATAAAAAAAAGATCAAATGGTGGTCTGATGAGTTCAGACTGACCCTATTCCAAAGTGATGGTTGCATCAGGGTAAGAAGGGAAGCAATGCACAAATCATGCACAGTGGCCACTGTATAAGCCTTAAGAGGTAGTGTTATCTCTAATAGGAGGAGGAAATCAGGAGGAGAGTGTCAGGGTGGTGCCATGCAGAAACCAGACATACAGTAGGATCTGGAATTGCAGAGAATTTTTTTTTTGCTCTTTTACAAATGAAGAATAAAAAATAAAGGAAGAGGAAAAAGGGAGTCATATGCAAACAGGAAGCTGAGACATGATAGAGTGTATTCTTTACATAATAATAAAAATAATATTCAATATGAAATCCCTGTTAGAAAGCTAGGGTCAGAGCGCAGGGTCAGCCAAGACACAGCGACCCTTGAGCAAATAGGGTAAAGGGCGTTGCTCAAGGGCTCAACAGTGGCAACTTTGCCAGCCCTGGGACTTGAACCCCCAACCTTCCTATCACAAACACAGTATCCCACAGCCTTAGCCAAGATACTTTCTGTAACTAATGATAACCAGGTTAAAACCAGAATGTGTCATTTAAATAATTGAATAATTGTCAATGTTGTTGGAATTGCTCTGGTGTAAGAGGAATGACTAATTTTGGGACATAATCTAATTGGAAAATAATCAGCCTCGGATTGTTACGGTGTTTCCACAATGGATTAGTTTCGTCTAAGAGGACACCCAAAGAGTAAAAGGTTTTACTCCTTACTTAACATTCTGGGATGTCATTTTCTAAACTTTTGAGATAGAACCAAGTCTATAAGCTGCCAATTTCTTTTCATATAGAATAGTCATGCAGTAGTGGGTTGTAATTAGAGAGCATTAGTGGCAAACTTTTTGGCATTAATACCAACAGACACGCCAACTGTTGGAATCCAAATGCTTTCACGCACAGCACCAAACATAGGAAACTCAAACAAACGCAGATGAACAGCTTGTGGGTGTCTGATTGCGTTCCAAATCTCAGGAACACTTTTACATCCAGAACATCTGCCAGTGTTTCTCTCTGCACTGTCTGGGGACGAAGCCTGAGTCAGAGAGATAACGCTAGCCAAAGCAGAGAATTAGATGCAGAAGAGAAGAGCATATTCAGTCCACTATGTCTGTGGAGAAGACTTGAATGAAGAACAATGAATGTATGAGTTCTCTTGGGTGCTGATTGCTAAATATTCTCTGTACCGAATAAGATACTTTATTATTTAGTTATTTTTACTGTTGGTCACCATATAAACCATTGATTTGAGGTCTGTGGAATTTGTATTTTATTACATTTAGTTAATTACTTGAATTTATAACCCAGAACTACTGAACGCTCCATTCTGATTGATCAGAAAGCTTTGATTAATTTTCTCTGTGTTGGGTGTTTCCATGATGATGATCATGATGATGATCATGATGATGATGTTGGTTGGTAAACATTTTGAGATTAGTTCATATAGAATATCCATCCATCCATTATGTCGAATCTGCATGGAGCCTATTCCATCCCAGGGAACTTGGGGCACAAGGTAAGGTACACCCTAGATTGGGTGTCAATCCATTGGAGGGCACAAGCACACATGGGCAATTTAAAAATGCCAATCAACCTACTATGCATGTCTTTGGACTTTGGGAGGAAACCCACCAAGCGTGGGAAAAACATGCATACAGTAGTGGAGGCAAAATTCGAACCCCAACCCTGGAGGTGTGAGGTGACTGTTCCAACCACTAAGCCATCATGGCACCCTTACAGAACATCTATATAGGATAGTACGCTTTTAAATTTTATTTCAAAATGTTTTTATCTTAAGTACACAAAGTCCACATTTTAAATTACAAGGACTGCTGTTATGAAAAATGTATCAACACTTTATGATCAATCGGAATCAAGAATCTATCAGTGCTGTGATTCATCTTAACATTTAAGCAAGCTTGTACTGTATATGTGCGTGCTTATGATTGCAATCATGTCTGCATGCAAATGTGTTTTCTCCGTGTGTGTATTTGTGTTGCGTTATCTGATAAATCAATTCCACCCACGTTCAATAATCAAAATATTTCACTAGTCTGAGGACAACATCATTAACAACATTGAAATGTTTTATCAACTTTGTTAACGGCACACTGTGGAACTCCTGCCTGAAACAGCTAATTGGAGCCTGGATAATAACACTCGTAATAATTCTGTGTGTAATACTGCTTAGTTATGAGACGCAAATTGGATGCTGGTGTTGTGCTTAAAGAGGCTGAACAAACGATACAGAAGCAGCCTGTCTGAAGCCAAATTCTCTATCTCATCATCTCCCTAAACGAGCCAAAAGAAAGAGATCTGCTAATTCGATTGTTAGAGCTTTTCTAATGAGATATTTGTCAAAGCTAAACATGATAATCATATTATCAAGCAAAAAAAAAGCGCGTGATGAAATTACGTCTGATTAAACTATTGACAGTTTCAGCTTATGTCAGATAGAGAGACAAAAAAGAGACAAAAAGCTAAAATGACTAGTGAATAAGTAAGAGACAGATATACAAATACAGTCGTGACCAAAAGCATTAAGACAACTTATGTCATGTATTCTAGTTCTCCCTGAGCACAAAACAGGTGATGTCATTAATGAGTTCTTGCCTATCTGGCTGAAGAGTTGTGCTAATTACAATCAGATGGTTTAGTTAATAGATGGAACGAATATGCGGCAAGAGTACTGTCCACCTCTGCACAAATATGACTAAAACTTGGGAATTCTTAAATGAATTGCAAACTTCTGTGGTAGATTTCTGTGCATGATCTTCGGGAAGCGATCAAGCAAGCATGGATTGAACAAATGGCGCCAGAGTAGTACAGACATCTTTTTTGACTCTCTGCCCAGTCAGATTTTTTTAATAATTAAGGGCTTCATACTGAAAATTCACTGTTTTATAACCAGTGTTGTGGGACGTTGCTTTTTAAAGTAACTAATTACACTACAAAATTACTGTCATTAAAATCAGTTACATTACAGCGTGACTTTCTGATAAAAGTAACTAGTTTGAGTACTTTTCCATTGCAGAAAATGATTTGTGATTCCTCATGCATGTTGTTTTAGTCAAGACTTTTATAATTATTCTGTCATCATCACTTAGCAAAGTTTGGCCCATAATCTGTTAACTACTAATACCCCTATCTCACCTATGCGGTTTTGCGCGGTGGCCGTGAAGTACAGTTCATCATGATTCACCAGTTTTATCGTGGTGATTATGTTTCCATCTTTCCACACATCGGTCCTCGCAGACCTTTGCGGAACCTCGGGCGGTCACTTGCAGCGGCTCATGGTGCCTAACACCGCTTCTCACCGCGAACCAAACCGCACAGGTGAGATAGGGGTATAACAGCAGGAATAACAGACGGGGGAGGGTTATCAGGGGCGGGGCTTGTAGGATGACTTTCACACACACACACTAACGGAATGACTGCTGTCTGGGTCACGGATGACATAAATTGTCTGAATAACGGATTACATTTTTTAAAAATTACTGTAACTAAATAACTGAGTACTTGAATGGCGGACCTAACGCGTTAGATTACTCGTTACATCAAAAAAGTAATCCAAGTACTCTAACGCGTTACTTTGTAATGCGTTACACCTAACACTGTTTATAACAATTTCCTTGCATAAAAATAACACATTGATCCTATTATGCAGATTATTACAGTATTTTTTTCTAATTGAGCATGTCATTAAAACATTGAATTTTAATTTTTATAACTAATATGTCTCAATACTTTTGGCAATTACCATAGATGGATTAGTGGAAGGATAGATGGATTCATTTTAGATGGTTGGTTTAATTGGTTGAATTAAATTGATTAAAGTGGTTTCAGTGATTAGGAAATTTTTAAACAGATGGAATATGATGAAGGAATTATCAAATAGACAAAGATGAACTGATTAATGAGTAGGTGGATGATTGGGGTGGCATTGTGGCCACCGCACATCTCCAGCTGCCCCAATTCAATTCAATTCAATTTTATTTATATAGCGCTTTTAACAATGGTCATTGTCTCAAAGCAGCTTCACAAAAATT
>JAOVVA010000002.1:24097458-24109691 GCA_028565275.1 Leiocassis micropogon | reverse complement strand
GTGGGAGGAAACCGGAGTACCCGGAGGAAACCCACCAAGCACGGGGAGAACACGCAAACTCCATGCACACAGAGACGAGAATCGACCCTGGCTCCTGGTTTAGTTTTGGTAAATTTTAAAGAAAAGGTTAAACCTCACATGAGTTCCAAACTGAATCTGAATAAAGTTGAATTAGTTCTTGTTTTTTTTTTTTTTTTACCTTTCTCAATAAATCATTGTTTTAAAGTTAATTCAGTAGTCTAACCAGCATGAAGGGAATGTTCAAGTCAAACCGGGACCTGTGTATGAATTTTCTTGTGAATGAAGGCATAAAACTGTGCTCTGTTATTCTGCACAATAAAAAGTCCCGGTTTAAATTGAACATCACTCATATAAGAGTTTATTGGTGTGTTTATTTATGTTTAAGAGTTATTGGTGTGTCTGTGTGTGTGTGTGTGTGTGTGTGTAATGTTTCTTGTTTTCACTCATCTTTCATGATTCTCCACACCTTTCATCAAACCTGCCTCATAACGACACGTCCCGATCGATTCATCATACGCACTCGTCATGCTTTAGTGGTATCAATCCCCATGACAGAGCTGCGTGCGCATGTGTGTATGTGTGCGTGAAATGTGATCTAAATCCAATAACAGTGTGAGACTCCTCCTGTGAGAGCCAAGCAGCAGATTTACATTTGGTTCTCTTTTGAAACACTTGAACCCATCGTGCATGTGTGTGTGTGTGTGTGTGTGTGAGAGAAAGAGAAACAGTGCGAGTCTGGACCTCATACTGTGAAACTCCCTGCTGAAAATAGTTTTGTTTATTTTGAAGTTTAATGGTTGTCTAGTTTAAACTAATACTTTAAGGGTTCTTGGGGAACAAAAACAACAAAGGTTTGCGGTTCTCACTTCTTTAAAGATGTAAAAAATGCAGAAAGAGTGTAATAAGACAGAGCACAAAAACAATAATATATATATATTTAAAAAAGCGTGATACAGTAACGCAATGCACATGGAATTTGACCCCTACTGTACTGTAGGTATCGTGATAGTGTTGTATCAAGTGAACCAGGGCAAGATGGTGATACACATCTTAGGACAATAACATAAATGGCTATTGCTGGGTATTTTCTGTATCATCAATGTAAAAAGTACACTTTTTTTGTAACTGAAGGCTGAGATAGGAGCTAACAATAATAAAAACACTGATGGAAAAGCATGACGAAGAATGTTGTACCCAAAGACATGGTGTAAGGTGATTGGTGTTTCCAGATTGCCCACAGGGTAAGATTGAGTGCTTGTACTCTGCAATGGAATGCCACACCATTCAGGTTGCACCTGGCCTTGTACCCAAAGTTCCCTGGGATAGGCTCCAAATGTCCAGCGAACACAACACCAGATGGGTGTATTTTCACGAAGCTTTTGCACCCTTATTTTGCATTACTTTTCCTCTAACATGAATTTTAATTGAAGGGGCTGTGGTTACCACAGAAGGGGCGGTGGTGGCTCAGAGGGAGAGTCACTGACCTACTGATCGGAAGGTCAGCGGTTCGAGCCCCAGCTCCAGCAGGTTGCCATTGTAAGTCCCTTGAGCAAGGCACTCAACCCTATCTGCTCCAGGGGCGCTGTATCCTGGCTGACCCTGCACTCTGACCCCAGCTATGCTAGGATATACAAAGAAAGAATTTCACTGTGCAGTAATGTACATGTGCCACATAAAAGCTTAATGTAATGGAAGCAAATCAGTGTGCAAACATGGCTTCAGCCTGCTCCATCAAATTATCCAGGTCATCTTCCTCAGAGCACACATGTTTCTCATCAAATTCCTTGAATTCCACAGGGATTCTTAGAAGCCAGGTTCGTTAATGTCTACTCTTATTGAAAGAGCATGGCTTCGTCCTAAACCATAAGCTCATCCAGGTCCTCTTTCTTAGTTTTTCTGTCTCAGTTTTAAACACAATGTGTGAGAGAACTAAAGATGGAGAAATGGAAAAGGCATGGCAGTAGGTACCTTATGTCAGGGCTTCTCAAAGTTCAGACATAGACAGGACAGCAAGTCAGGCCGGACAAGGAATAAAACGTATGTTTCTACCTTGAAATAATAAAAATAAATTATCCTTACCAATAAATGATTACTTTTGTATCTATTTGAAGATCTTTACAGCAAACGTAGCTTGCGATTAAGGCTAAACATGACCGTTTCCATGTTTGACGTCATTGTCATGACCTATGCATATGGGGTTTAAAGGCACAGGTGCCCGTTCAAAATTAGTGAGTTAGCTAACAGCTAGCAGGCATTCGTGTTCTGTCCTGCAGGCACAAAAAAGCAAGACTTTCCTGTGTGGTGAAGATGTCACGATCCAAATATGCAAAAATATCAGCGTCTCCATCTAGAAACCATATGATTTTTGTGCCGAGGTTTATGCAGCTAATTGAAGGCAGACCATGCCATTTCTCAGACCAGGCTGCTGTGTATTTCGCATCTTTTGCATGCTCAGTTTTTGCTGCTTTAAATGGAGATGTGCCTTGCCGTGAGATGAAAAATCCCACTTTTTCATAATGCTGCTAGTGTACTGTAGATCATGGGACAAAAATCAACCCAAAAACAGCATTTTTTTTGTTATTGATACTATTGAAAGGTATTTTTTGATGCTGGAAATCCACATATATTCTGCAACTTCCTCGTCATCATGCAGCGCTCGCTCATGGTTGCTCAGGAAAGGCAGACGCCACGGGAGCTCAGGCTTCCTACTGATTTGGAAAGAAGGAGAAAACGGCTGGTCGCTTTGGGCATCATTTAACTTTTACTTCAGATCATTTTGATATTACAGTGTTGTGTTGTCTTGTCCTTTTAAGGTCAGTTTGTTTAATCGGTTTATTCAGGCACGAAAACAAATACACTTTGCTAATTTAGTTTTTGGCAAGCTTGTTTAGGCATGAAAATCAGTCAGTTAAAATTTCTTCTAAAACAGCTGTAAACATTTTAATGTTACAAGTCAGAGCTGCTTAGGTTCAATAGCAACAGCCCGACTGCATTAAACACGAATGTGCGTGGTAAGTAATAAGCAAGCTTAATAAAAGCCGAACTTTTAACTTATTCGAACTTAAGCAGAAATCGGACTTTTGAATAAATAAAGTGTCAATAAAAAAGTATAAAACCAAAAGTAAAACAGTGTCAGTCTGTGAATGTATTGGTCATTATTAACATTAGAAACATTAAAACCCTCACTGGCCACTTTATTAGGTACAACCGCTAGTTAACACAAATATCTAATCAGTCAATCAATTAATCACATGGCAGCGACTAGTAGACTAGTGACATAGACCAGAATTTTGGAAGAAATGATGATTTAAGTGACTTTAAACATGGCACGGTTGTCTGTGCCAACCGGGACGGTCTGAGTATTTCTGAAACCGCTGATCTGCCGGGATTTTCACACACAACTATCTCAAGGGTTTACAGAGAATAGTATGAAAAGAGAAAATATCTAGTGAACCGCCGGGTCTCTGGGCGACGATGCCTGGTTGAGGTCAGAGGAGACTGGGCAGACTGGGCTGTTTAAAATCATACCAGACTGGTTTCTTTCACATGGCAATGAGTTCAGTGTACTAAAATACCTCCATAGTCTTCAGGTCTCAATCCGTTAGAGCTCCTTTGGGATGTGGTGTATGGATGCACTGCCGGCATATCTGCAGCCAACTACTGTATATGATGCTGTGATGTTAATATGCACCAAAATCTCTGAGAAATGTTTCTAGCACCTTATTGGATCTGGGCTGTAAAGAAGTGGCTAGTGTACTGTGTGTGGGTGTGTGTGTGTGTGTGTGTGTGTGTACAATTAAGTCTTTTAAGAAAAGTATTTAAGCATCTGATGGAACACTTACAGTGATAAAAAAAAAAAAACAGTTAGGGGTAGCGGTTACTCAGTTAAGATGTTGATTACGGTGATGGACTACTGACAAGAAGGTCTCAGGTTCAAAGCCTAGCACCATCAAGTTGCCACTGTTGGGCCCTTGGGCAAGGCCCTTAACCATCAAGTGCTCAGATGTCAAAAAAAAAGGAAGAAAGAAAAGATAAAATGTTGCTTTGATTTAAGAGCATCTGCTACAGTAAGTAATGCAAACATGTAAACTATATATCCTAAAACCCTTAACTGACAGTTTATAATATACTAGGCATTGGGAAATCTGAAGGTTTTAAAAATGAGCAGGTTTATTCTCGGCAGCAAGGCATCCTTCCCATGTTATTCAGTTTGTGTAAGCTAATTAATATAACATGATCGCTAAAATCACAAAGCGAGATCCCATAAAGTAGTCAGAATTGCCGTGCATATTAGATTATATGAGAATAACAATAATTGGTTTAATTAGACGTTATCACATTATCTAGCAAGTCATTTGTTTCGCTTTGTTTTATAATTCATACAAACGATGATTACTTTCTGGCTGATAGCAGAGAGACCTTTGTTGTAATCTGACGTCTGACATTCAGGCTTGCAAAAATGTCGCATTTTAATTTCCCCCGTCTCGTGTTTTTTTTTTTTTTTTTTTTCCTTGCCATGCCTGAAATCAGAACATCACTGTGCTTTGAGTGTGCTGAAGCTGCTCAATCTCAGCATCCTCAGCTACACACGCATTCTCATCCAGCACCATGAAACAGCTTCTCCTGACATTTCCTAAATATCTCTGTCAAGACTTGACAAGCAGCTTTCACCAATCCAAGCATGTTTTTTTCCACAGTGTTACACCCAGGCAGTTTAGAAGTTTTGCCCCTGATTGGTCAGAAGGTTTTTTTCTATAGAAACTTTCACACTGATATCATGCTACAGTATAAAGCCAATAATAAGATGCCCTGGATAGGCTGCTTTCGCTTACATATGATATTTTACTGTACACAGAGCCTCTAAAACCTTTCTGTTGGACCCAGCATTGACCTTTTCAGCAATTTGAGCTACACTAGCGCTTCTATTGGATCGGACGACACGGTCCAGCCTTCACTCCCCATGTGCATCATTGAGCCTTGACCGCCCATGACCCTGACCAGTTGGACCAGTTCACCGGTTTTCCTTCTATGGATCATTTTTGGTATGTCTTGACCACTGCAAACCAGGAACATCCCACAAGAGCTGCAGTTTCGGAGTTGTTCTGACCCAGACGTCTAGACAATCACAATTTGGCCCTTCTCACAGTAGATACAGTTACAATATCTCATTTCAATGGCACTTGGAAATTCATGGGATATATTAGGCTGCAAGTAAACCTTTTGTCCCTGAAGTTGATGTGTTGGAAGCGAACAAGGACCAAATTGTGATGTCTAGACAAACTGGGTGAGAGCAACTCCAAAACTGTAGCTCTTGTGAGATGTTCCCGATCTGCAGTGGTCAGGACTTACCAAAAGTGCTCCATGTGTTTTATTCCTTTTCTTTGACAGCAGTTTGTTGGACATTACAGTATTTTCACTTGTTTCACTTTCATCACCTCACACCTTAATTCTTTATATTCCTTCCTTTTCATATCTCCTTAACATCTTATGTTTCTTTTCTATCCTTTACCTTTTCTTTCTTTGGTTCTTTCCTTTTATCTCTTTCACTTTCGTACTCTTCTTCACTCACTTTTTTATTCACTTCTTTAACTTCAATCATTTCTTTCTCTCAATTCTTCCTTTATTCATCTTGTGATTCCTTCCTTCCTTACCATCTTTACTTTATCCATCTTTCATTTCTTTTCTTCACCTACGTGAGTAATTTCATTAACCCTGGTTATTTCACTCTTTTTTTTTTCTGTAATTTATCTGTACAGTTTTGAGGAAATAAAAAGTAAGACAGACTTTGATTAATGGATTATCGACTGTGACCTGAGAGAAAATTTGCTTTCTCTCGAATGTTCTCTCTATCTTAGGAAAAAGTGATTTTGTCCCTGAAAAAAAAAAAATTCAGAAGAATGCAATGATATGATAACATCAGAGTGGTGAGTAGAAACCACATAAGGATGTTTGATAGTGTGTGTGTGAGTGTGTAAGGTATGTGTCCTGATGCCCCACTCAGATAGCTGTTTCCTTTGGTGGTTTCCGACCTTAATGAGTTTCCTTCAAAAAAAAAAAAAAAAGAAAACAACAAAAAGACACCCTGTGCATGGCTTAGCTGTCCCCTCATGCTGGAGAGTAACACTGCACGCACACTATTTATAGGTGATTGAGGAAAGCATCAGAAGGCAGGGGGATTATTTAAGGACATGATGAGGAGGGAGGGGTGTTATCTCAGGTCTCCTAAAAACAAAGGGCTTCAGGGAAATCTATCTCGAGCAGAAATGGAAAGGTGTAAATCTCAGCGCTTCTATATACAGTAAGGCCAGATCAGGCTTTTCTAATCCCTGGAGTGACAGCGACTAACATGGGCAAGCACAGGGTGGGTGGGTTGGGGGTTGTGTGTGTGTGTGTGTGTGTGTGTGTGTGTGTGCCTAATTCTAATTTCCAGCCTTTACAAGTTTCACTCTAACATCCAGTCACCCCTGTAGGGTGTAATTTAGATACAGTGTCTGTGGTGGACTACAGTAAAATCTGATCTACAGTCTGATTTATAGTTTAATCTAAAGTCTGATCCCGCTTCAGTGTCAGTGTTCCCAGGACAGACTAGAGCACCCTGACAACTCGCCATGAAGTGCTCTCTCTCTCTCTCTCTCTCTCTCATTCTCACCCTATTCTTCTCCTAATAAACTTTCTTTCTTTCTTTTTCTTCGATGTATTACCTCTTAACTCCTTCCTTCATTTCCTTAATGTTTTTTTATGATTCCTTCTTTCAACCCTTCCACTCCTTCCCTCTCCCTCACGCCCTTTATCTCCTTCACCTACAGTAGTTGACTTTTTCCCTTCTTTTCTTGTTTTTTTTCCTCCTTGATTCATTAACTCTTTCTTCTCTTTTTCACTTCTTTTACTTCCTTCACTTTTATCATATCATCCTTCATTGATTCACTTTTTTCTCATTCTGTTTTTTAACCTTGTTAATATAGGTTTAAATTCCTTTACCTGCCTTCCTTTCTACCTCTTTTTAACCTAACTGCCCCTGTTCATCTCCTAAGCTTTCTTTTCGTCTTTCAGTTAATTTTCTTTAAAACAAATTTCCTTAAAGGTTTCCTTTCACTTTCTTTAATTCTATAAATTCCTAAACCCACTTGATGTCCCTTCTTTCTTTTCTTCCTTTTCAAGTTATTTAGGGCATTTTCACATTAGGTCACTTTTTCCAAGAAAACTTGACCCCAAAGTCTGGGTTATTTTGATCACTGAGATTTCAGAGGAAACGGATCTCACTGATGATGTCGTGTATACTTCCGTTCTCAGGTACATGATTCACAGCCATATGATTCTTATACACAGCCATAGCTGGTGAAGTATCTGCATACTGCCACCTGCTGTATTGGAGGGTGAAAATACGCAAGTGTACCCTAGTATGTAGAAGAAACAAAAAAATGTGAAGGCTGGCAAGTCGGGGAGTGAGGAGCGGGAGCAATCATTTCTGCTCATGGTACAAATCATGCTTAGTGTCGAGGCACATCTAATTTCCTTTATATCATTTTATTTTACTCCATATTTCCCCCGCTTTCTCTCTCCATCTGATTTAATTCTACAATTTGCTTCCTTTCCCCCATACTTTTTAACCTTCACATGTATCCTTCACTTACTTTACTTCCTTCCTTAATACCTTTCTTTCAACTTTCACCTCCTTGCAAACACAGCAGTATTTTCATTAACTCTGGTTTTTATACCAGGTTTCTTTCTCCTGATGCACTTGGGCTGTGTTTCTGATTCCCCTTCCTCATCTATGCAGGTATGAATTGGGGAGAAAAGCCTCACATTACACTCTGTTCATTATAATGTTACACTATACATTATAAAGTCACTACACATTTTCTTTTCTTGATTGGTAGCGATTTTTGAGCCGTTCTTCGTTGCGTCTCATTTTCCGATAAACAGGCAAGCTTGGAATCATGGGAGCAATGGGGTTCGGCGTGGTACGATTCTTTAGAAAAAGACGAGCACTTCATTCAAGGAGGTTGGGGAGCAGGAGGATTTCTTATTATTTTTTTTTTCCGTTCACACTACGTGCACAAAAATTGGGTGATGAGACCTTGTACAACTTGACAGGAACACAGTAGAAACCAGTAAGAATGTAGTATTGTCTCCTATTGACGGGTTTTTTTTTTTTTTGGACATGGTCAAAAAACGCTTGTTGAGGACATGGTCGAAGCAAGACCCAGGAAGACCTTATTATTGGACATATTATTGGTTATTGACGGTGATGATATATCTAAAACCTCTTAGGGACGTAATTGAGGAACTACAAGCAAGACGCGTCTTTGGGACGGCACTGCGTTGGGTCTCATGGAGTTCTCATGACACCTTTTTTAACATCATAATTGTACTGTGACCGTGGTAGGTCAAAGTCACGTGGTAGAAAATTGTGTTATTTTCATATCGCCGCGTCTCGTTTTCCGATAAACAGGCAAGCATGGAATCATGGGAGCAAAGGGGTTAAGCGTGGTACGATTCTTTAAAAAAGACGAGCACCTCATTCCAGGAGGTTGGGTAGCAGGAGGGTTTCTACCAGTACAACACACGTTAATGTCCGATGTATTTGTGCTAAAAACAAAAGTAAAGGCTTTATATGAACGAGAACACGAGCACGACTTTCCACTTAAGCGCCACCTCCCTCTAGCGCACTCTGTTCTCATGCGGATCATTTCTTCATTTGTGAAACCCCAATTTTTTCAAAAGCTGTCACGAATGACTTCCTAATGCTGGCACACTCTCACTGAAAACTGATTTTATATTCTAAATCACCCCGCCCCCCCCTTTTTATTTATTTATTTTTTATTTTTTTGGGAGAGAACTCTTAATGCTATTTAAGAAAGAGTGCCTCCTTTGTGCGTATTAGAAACCCTTGGCAGCAGTAAAGCAGATCTGGCACCGGCGGTTGCATTTTCCACTTTTAGGCGATTGCACTGTCCCTCCAGACAAGCCTCACTAGCCACCGGGGAGCGATTCCCTTCTGAAATCCATACACCAGAGAGGTTTGTGTCAGAACCGTAACCGAAAAAGCCCAGCAGCGTAAACGCAAGAAACTGGCAGCAGTGACAATTCGGCGTTCCGGAAAAGAAAAAGAGGCGAGAACTATAAACAAGGAGGCTTCAAGTGGAAAGTTTGCTTTTCCAAGCCTTTATTTTCAGTTTCAAAGATTTGTTCTTTCTTTGAAAAATTTTCATGCTCTCAAAAAGAAGAATTGTGTATACATGTACACATCTGTGTGTGTGTGTGTGTGTGTGTGTGCGTGTGTGTGGTTACAGGCTCCAAGACAGCATGCTCCTGACTTCCTTGCAGCCTCTTTGTTCGAGTTCTTACTTGAAGTCGCCCCCCAGAAGGTGATGACTTCTCAGCCCCAGATACAGCGCTGTATGGTCAGTGGTACATCTTTTCTCCACACACACACACACACACACACACACACACACACACACACACACACACACACACACACACAGCTCCTTTTGAGTACTCTGGTGCTTCATCATACTCACTATACACTCTCACAGTACTCCAGTCTCCTTTACCACAGTTGCTGTCCTGTTTTATGATAAATTGCATCACCGGTGCATAATCTCCTTTAAGTCTCACTGTACATGCTGGGTTTTACCCACTCACTGTTTAACAGCTTTATACCCAGTCCAGTCTTTTGCCACGCTCAAGCTTATAACTGTATATTCTATCTGATTTTTTACAATTCACGATGGCCATTTTCTTTGTATTTAGTCTAATTAAATTATTTTTTCACCATACTACCTGTTTAATGTCTTTTTCTTTGTCTGGTCTTTTACCATGCTCACCTATTACCGGCTCTATACCCAGTCTGACCTTTACATGGACAACATTTCTTCAATTCGATTGGAATCATCTTGATAAGAGAGTCCATGTTTACCTGGACGCCGAAATGAACTTTTGTAACTTTTCTTGACGTGCGCAAAGCGGTTCTGCTCATTGTGAAGTGTTTAATCTGCCCAAAATATGGAGAAAAAAAAGAAGAGGAGAAAGTATTTTTTCTTCCATCTTTGAGGTTAAGTTAGGCTTCCCGCCTTTTCTGTAAATCCCGCCTTCTGGATTACGATTGGTTACAAGAATTCAGCCTCATCTGTGATTGGTTAGATTGCTTTACTGTGTGTGAACTTGCTGATCTGTTGTCTAACAATTCTCCCCCCACCAACACACACACATACACACACACACTGAGCTCTGTTCACACTACGTGCACAAAAATTGGGTGATGAGACCTTGTACAACTTGACAGGAACACAGTAGAAACCGGTAAGGACGTAGTATTGTCTCCTATTGATGCAGCCCTGCTGTTTTTTTTTGGGGGGGGGACATGGTAAAAAAAAAACCTGTTGTGAACGTGGTCGAAGCAAGATCCAGGAAGGCCTTATTATTGGACATATTATTGATTATTGATGGTGATAGTATATCTAACACCTCTTAGGGGTGTAATTGACGTACTACAAGCATGACGCGGCTTGGAAAGACTTTCCGACCGAGTCGTCTTTGGGACGGCACTGCGTTGGGTGTATTGGAGTTCTCATAACACCTTGTACTGTGACCGCGGTAGGTCAAAGTCATGTGGTAGAAAATTGCGTGATTAATGCACATTTTCCCATTTTAACCCCGTTCCCTCTGCGTTCTTTGATAATATTCGGACACAGTGGGAATGCTTTTCTCTCCCGTATTCACTACACATCACACACTCTTACATGACACACTTGTACATGCTTGATGTTCACCAAATTTCATTCTGGTCTTAGCTACGAGGTCGTTTCAGCTGCTTTTCTTCTCAGACGTGTTTGAGTAGGGTTTATCGTAAGCTCGAAGACACTCAGAGTCACAAAGTTTAAATGTTTTTATGCACATCTACTAATTCTCAAATTATTCTGTGTTTAAAAAAAATAAATAAATAAAAAAAGTCCTGCCTGGATGTGATGTTTACACGGTGACATTTCTCAGACGCATCGAGTGGGCTAAACTGGAGTACTTCAGAGATTAAGCTTTTTTTTTTTTTTTCATGTCTTTGAATGCCAGACCTTCTCTGAACGTGAAGTGTCAAATTATCCTTCATGTTAATACCATGACGATGGCTGTCTGATGGGTTTGATAGGCCTTTCTGTCCGGTACAATGGTGCAATTTTCCCACACAGCGTGAGCGTACTTTAGCAGCTAATTAAAGCACCACCCCAAACAGAGACTGAAATTAACAGCTGCATTCATCAAAGCTGGCTTATCGCTAACAGTAATGTGAGAGCAGGGCTTTACCATATGAGCATCTGTTTGTCTGCTTGTATATAATTGTGTGTGTGTGTGTGCATGTTCTGGAGGAAAGATCTGGGTGCAAGCATAACAGAGAGGCTGGAGTGACTTCTGCTTTGAGATTGAGGAACTCGTTAAGGACCTTTTAAACATGCTGCGTTTTTGTCAGAGTGTAATTTGAAATAGATATCAAACTAGACATTGAGTGCATTTGTCACAAAAGCCTGCTGTTTCCTGCTTCCTGGTTTTCTCCGTCCACTACACCCGTTACTCGGCGTTTCCACATCCACTCCTACGGCTGTCGAGTCGATATGTCTTTGTGTGGAACGATATATTCTGTAGCCTGTTTGTAATAAAACTACTCTCTGTATTATGTGAGGTTGCATAAATGTTTCTGTTTAATTCAAAAGAAATCTAACCAGGAAAGCCTACAGCGGTGTCGGTCAAATAAAACACGATGAAGGCTGATTTTAATTAGGTAACATTACAACATTTAACAGTACAACATGGAGACAACATCAGGACCATGTTTTTTAAAGTTGGAATGACTTTTATATATTTGAAAAAATAACCGATGAATGACCCTAATACAACAGTCTCAAATCAACGGAACTCAACCTTCTGGTGCATGTATGCCTGATGACGTGCGCTCGCACAATGTTCAACCCTTAACGGTTTGAAATTCCAGTCGGAGATTGGGACGGATAATAACATAGTGTTCGCACAATGTCTAAACTGCATCAGTTCCTCACAACAGATCTTGGTTTTCTGATTTTCTGTTTGGTAAATTGCATTTCACTGGGATTTTTTTGAAAGGAGTTATTTTCTGGTGCTCATTGTTTGTCAAAGCTGTGTGTGTGTGTGTGTGTGTGTGTGTGTATATATATATATATATATATATATATATATATATATAT
>JAOVVA010000002.1:24079347-24097358 GCA_028565275.1 Leiocassis micropogon | reverse complement strand
TATACACTACCATAATGTATGTATATATGTATATGTATGTGTATATATATATATATATATATATATATATATATATATATTCCTTTTAGTATATATAGATTTTAATATTAATATTGGATTCCATGCCCCTACACCAGCACTTTATGATGAAACGCAGGATAAGATAATAGTGGTATAGCGGTAATCGTAGTGATGCAACAAAATTTGTTTGGTAGCTCTCAGAGACCAGCAGCAATAAGAAACAACATAATAATAAACAAAAGAATAAACACAAGATAATTGCACCAAAATATAATAAATATAACAATATATACAATGTAATGTATGTAAAATGGGTCCTGGAGCAAACAGTAGAGTGCAAACATGATTGTCCGAGATAAGAAAATGATGCACAAGTTGTACTAATAAGCGGAATAACAGTCCTGGTATAAAGTGTCTGGTGCAATAAAGTGTCTGGTTCGTTAGTGACAGCATGGGGAAGAGGGACAAACAGCTGAGTTTGTTATAACTGCCTTCAGTTCTCAGCAGCTATGTGTGTGTCAGTGTGTGTGGGGTGTGTGTGTGTCGCTCGCTCTTTTTGTGTAGCGCGGTGGATGCAGTGAGCACGTGATCGTGTGTGTGTGTGATCATGCATATGGTCAAAATTCTCCCATTTTCGACCCAGTTCCTGCTGCGTTCCTCGATATTTTTAGGACAGGAGGGTAATGGTCTTCGTCGCATTGTGACGGGGCCCTAGGCAGCATGCTAACTAAAACTAATTAAATAAATTAACCAAATTAACTAACACAAAAGAGTTCCTATTTTCAAAACAAGCTAAAATTGTAATTTGATCCAGTTAAACAATGTACTTTTTAATATTAAAGTGTAACTGTAGTAAAATACGCAACTTGTTAACATTCTTACATTGAGAACATTGTGCCATTATTCCTGTCTTACACTTTCGACTGTGTAAAAATTAATCACATCGACTTAATAAAATTTCTTAATAATAGAAATATATTCAATATATTTTTTGTACTCTGGGACGTTTTAGGGCTAGAAATAATGAAGGTGATAATCCTATTTGCTTAAGTGCTTTAAAAGAACAAATTGTAGCCCATAACGTCTGTGGCTGTTAGATAAAAGCGGGAGCCGAAAGATCAACAGGAGTTAACTTGTAATATTCCCAAAGAAGCAGATTACTGCAAAGGTCAAACCAGCTGCAAGAGAAGTTCAACAAGCTGAGTAGCAGATTTGTGACTCTAAAGAAGTGCTTCTGATTTCTCAATAATAAAAGATGACATGGTTTTGAGCTTCGATATTTACCCCGAACTTCAAGATTATAATCAAGGTATAGTGCAGGGAAATATTTAATGTTGGTACAATGTTGTCCAAATCATACCTAATTCTCCTCTTGCTGTAAAACCCCTGGATGCATTGGATTATCACTGAGTACACACACACGGTAACAATGTCAGCTCTTATAATAGAGCAAAATGTTTGGAGGAGGCGGGTAATGGGCAGAGCATAAACACACATTATAAAAATGAAGTTTTAAAGTAATATAGAGTTAGCGAGTTAGTGAGTTATGCCAACAATGAACAGTACACAGTGTATTAGATTGTCCGTACAATGACTGGCCTGGAAAAACCTGTCTCGTACTATGTACTGTAGTTCTAAAGACCACGAGATCTCAACCAGGCAAAAAGGTTTTGCCATTTTCCAATTTAACCCCATTTGTTAAAATCGCAAAACCACAGCACTGATGACATTTTAACATCCGCCGTTTAATTACAATTTGATGACTTGAGAATAACTTTAAATCCGTTTCATTACATCTCTCATAGCTCTCCAACAACTCAGTTAAAACACAACATTTACTGCGTAAGGAGGTTTTAGACACAGGATTTTTGTTGTTCTTTATTGGTTTGACTTCTAATACTGTATATGACATGATCTTGCAAGAAAGAAAAAAAAAACTCATTCATATTGAATTGCCTGGCCAAAAAAATCTAATCAAAGTCAAATTATTGGCCTACATCAAGCAAAGGAAACATTACGCAGAATGGAATTGGGTTGACTGGAAATAACCGTGACCGAGATACAGTAACTTAAACGTTTTGTTGTGAAGCTATATTGCAAAAAATAGGACAGTATAAATCTGAGCTATGTTTAATAGTGCAGGTAAGAGCATTTCTACACATACACAGTGTGGGGACTAAACAGCTGTGAGTCCATAAGAAAACCACTTGTTGGTGAAACTCATCAGAAGAATGGCTTCATTTTGCTAGAGAGCATAAAGATCGGAATTTCATCATGTGATCTGATGAGTCGTACTCAAACTGACCCTATTCCAGAGTGATGGGCGTGTCAGGCTACGAAGGGAAGCACATGGTATTGTTCCTTACAAGCCTCTGAAGGGAGTGTTATGATCTGGGGTCACTTCAGTTAGTCAGGTCTAAACTCAGCAACGTTATGTGACAACAAGTCACTGAAGTCAACTGAATGTACTGAATGACCAGGTTATCACATCTATGGAGTTTTTCATCCTGGATGGCACGGCCGTAGCATCATAAATCATTTTCACATGAATACATTACACATTCACATGGACACATTACACTAAGTTAAAGGCAGTCGAATTAAAAATTCTTTTTTCGGCTAAACAGTGTATTTAAGGACTTTGTTTCAGTAGAGGCGTCAAACTGCAACCTCTGAGTGAGACATGTTATGTTGAACTCAACCACGTCTCCTGTTTACCAAAATAGCAGAAATCCGTAATGATTTTGAACTGAATTTTGTTTTCTAAAATCTTGTGCTGTTCTTCTGCAGGCCAGAATCATAAAGGTTTGCAAAAGCAAATGACTATACTGTATATACACCTCTAATAAAGCATGAAATAGAAGATAAGAAATTAGCTAGTTAATGCTAGATAGCTAGATCACATTCTTATTAATTGAAGAGTAATTGAATAAACAATTAACCAAAATATCTAAAACATATAGGTCCTTAGTCGTTGCTTAAGGAAGTTCATTCTGCCACTTGGCTGCCAGAACAGAAAACAGTCTAGACGAATGTCTTCCTCGATCTCTGAAGGATGGTGTCCTGCAAGGCAATGTAAAAAAAAAAAATTAAATTTCAGAAAAATCAGGCAACAATTAAAAAGTGTAAGTTTACTTCTGTTAAACAACATTCAAACTAATACTAGTCAAATTCCTGATTAATATTCTTGATACTGTAGATTCTTCGAACAGATTATCACTCACATACTCACTCATCTTCTAAACCGCTTTATCCTGTATTCAGGGTTTCAGGGACCTGAAGCTTGTCCCAGGAGGCTTAGGGCACGAGGCAGGGTACACCAGGGTGCCAGGCTGTACACACACTCACCCCCTCATTCATACACTAAGGGCAATTAGCTTAGCTAACCAAAACATTGCATATACCGGGTATTTGTTAAGATACCCGGGTTATCTGCAACCACTTTTTGTTAACGTTGATCTGGATTATTAGGAGAAGAGTTTTTCATTCATTTACATCCAACTAGTTTTCCTGGACAGCTACACATATAGTCCGAAATTTCATATAAACACATATAAACACATACAATGTGCACATGCAGTGTTTGTATGCTTTTTTTTTTTTTTTTGAGAAATTAATCTAATGTTTTATGACCCATGACATCGCCCTTCACCCTGTCAATTGAAAGATTGCTCGAAAAACAGCCTGGTTCATTTTTGTGCTTTGTTTTTAAAGCCTGAGAAAGAAAAAAAAAAGCAGCACTAATGTTTCTTTTCACGGCACAGACACGGTGTTGATGAACCAGACTGTTTGGGTGCAGTCTGGACTTTGATAAAGTACTGACTGACAGTACAGAACGAAAAACCTACAGCACAAGCTGAAAACAACCTAAGCATAAGTCATTTTATTAATTCTATGGTTATGCTGTGTGTGTGTGTGTGTGTGTGTGTGTGTTTTATGAAACCCATATGTATAATGACTGTTCATGCTTACAGAACATTTATTTAAAGTAATTTACATTTTATTAATTGTTATAAATACATTTTATAATAAAATAATTTAATAATTGTTATAAATGCATTTAAAAAGCTGTTTATTATACTTAAACTTCATAGCACAGTGGGTGTAATATGTGAAGCTCATCACTAGACATGTTCTTATAGTATTGTATATTATAATAGTGTATTTGTATTTAAATACAGTAAACTTCAGGCATTTATTTTCTTAATGTGGTATCAAAGCTCAAAACTACAATTTTAGTTATTAATTTATTTAGAGAGCAACATTTACAACATAAAGTTGTAAAGTTTTGTAGCGTGCTGTAAATATATAAAGTGTGTTGTATGTTGTCAAGTGTAGCAACTTTGTAAATGTTCTGCTCTAAATCACTATTTATAACTCCCATTGTAGTTTAGAATTGTAACGCTGTAGCATGTAACTTTTGTTAAAAATTTTTTTTTTTGGTATGGAACCCTTACAACACACTAAAACAACAACTTTGCAAATATACTGCTTTAAAAATATTCAACTGTCGTTGAGTATTGTAAAGCTTTTTGTATTGTAAAGCTGTCACATTTTGTAGTTTGTTGTTCATTTATTTTATAGCATGTTGTATAGTTACTAAAAATATCACAACCCACCCCCCAAAAAAACTTTGCAACAACAATATAAATATTTTTGCTTGAAATTAATATATAACTACAGTTGCAGAGTTGTAAAGTTTTTATATTTTGTAGTATATTAATACAAGATATATGTGCAGGTTGTCACTTTTTGTACTAAAAACCACTTGTTGGTGAAACTCATCAGAAGAATGGCTTCATTTTGCTAGAGAGCATAAAGATCGGAATTTCATCATGTGATCTGATGAGTCGTACTCAAACTGACCCTATTCCAGAGTGATGGGCGTGTCAGGCTACGAAGGGAAGCACATGGTATTGTTCCTTACAAGCCTCTGAAGGGAGTGTTATGATCTGGGGTCACTTCAGTTAGTCAGGTCTAAACTCAGCAACGTTATGTGACAACAAGTCACTGAAGTCAACTGAATGTACTGAATGACCAGGTTATCACATCTATGGAGTTTTTCATCCTGGATGGCACGGCCGTAGCATCATAAATCATTTTCACATGAATACATTACACATTCACATGGACACATTACACTAAGTTAAAGGCAGTCGAATTAAAAATTCTTTTTTCGGCTAAACAGTGTATTTAAGGACTTTGTTTCAGTAGAGGCGTCAAACTGCAACCTCTGAGTGAGACATGTTATGTTGAACTCAACCACGTCTCCTGTTTACCAAAATAGCAGAAATCCGTAATGATTTTGAACTGAATTTTGTTTTCTAAAATCTTGTGCTGTTCTTCTGCAGGCCAGAATCATAAAGGTTTGCAAAAGCAAATGACTATACTGTATATACACCTCTAATAAAGCATGAAATAGAAGATAAGAAATTAGCTAGTTAATGCTAGATAGCTAGATCACATTCTTATTAATTGAAGAGTAATTGAATAAACAATTAACCAAAATATCTAAAACATATAGGTCCTTAGTCGTTGCTTAAGGAAGTTCATTCTGCCACTTGGCTGCCAGAACAGAAAACAGTCTAGACGAATGTCTTCCTCGATCTCTGAAGGATGGTGTCCTGCAAGGCAATGTAAAAAAAAAAAATTAAATTTCAGAAAAATCAGGCAACAATTAAAAAGTGTAAGTTTACTTCTGTTAAACAACATTCAAACTAATACTAGTCAAATTCCTGATTAATATTCTTGATACTGTAGATTCTTCGAACAGATTATCACTCACATACTCACTCATCTTCTAAACCGCTTTATCCTGTATTCAGGGTTTCAGGGACCTGAAGCTTGTCCCAGGAGGCTTAGGGCACGAGGCAGGGTACACCAGGGTGCCAGGCTGTACACACACTCACCCCCTCATTCATACACTAAGGGCAATTAGCTTAGCTAACCAAAACATTGCATATACCGGGTATTTGTTAAGATACCCGGGTTATCTGCAACCACTTTTTGTTAACGTTGATCTGGATTATTAGGAGAAGAGTTTTTCATTCATTTACATCCAACTAGTTTTCCTGGACAGCTACACATATAGTCCGAAATTTCATATAAACACATATAAACACATACAATGTGCACATGCAGTGTTTGTATGCTTTTTTTTTTTTTTTTGAGAAATTAATCTAATGTTTTATGACCCATGACATCGCCCTTCACCCTGTCAATTGAAAGATTGCTCGAAAAACAGCCTGGTTCATTTTTGTGCTTTGTTTTTAAAGCCTGAGAAAGAAAAAAAAAAGCAGCACTAATGTTTCTTTTCACGGCACAGACACGGTGTTGATGAACCAGACTGTTTGGGTGCAGTCTGGACTTTGATAAAGTACTGACTGACAGTACAGAACGAAAAACCTACAGCACAAGCTGAAAACAACCTAAGCATAAGTCATTTTATTAATTCTATGGTTATGCTGTGTGTGTGTGTGTGTGTGTGTGTGTGTTTTATGAAACCCATATGTATAATGACTGTTCATGCTTACAGAACATTTATTTAAAGTAATTTACATTTTATTAATTGTTATAAATACATTTTATAATAAAATAATTTAATAATTGTTATAAATGCATTTAAAAAGCTGTTTATTATACTTAAACTTCATAGCACAGTGGGTGTAATATGTGAAGCTCATCACTAGACATGTTCTTATAGTATTGTATATTATAATAGTGTATTTGTATTTAAATACAGTAAACTTCAGGCATTTATTTTCTTAATGTGGTATCAAAGCTCAAAACTACAATTTTAGTTATTAATTTATTTAGAGAGCAACATTTACAACATAAAGTTGTAAAGTTTTGTAGCGTGCTGTAAATATATAAAGTGTGTTGTATGTTGTCAAGTGTAGCAACTTTGTAAATGTTCTGCTCTAAATCACTATTTATAACTCCCATTGTAGTTTAGAATTGTAACGCTGTAGCATGTAACTTTTGTTAAAAATTTTTTTTTTTGGTATGGAACCCTTACAACACACTAAAACAACAACTTTGCAAATATACTGCTTTAAAAATATTCAACTGTCGTTGAGTATTGTAAAGCTTTTTGTATTGTAAAGCTGTCACATTTTGTAGTTTGTTGTTCATTTATTTTATAGCATGTTGTATAGTTACTAAAAATATCACAACCCACCCCCCAAAAAAACTTTGCAACAACAATATAAATATTTTTGCTTGAAATTAATATATAACTACAGTTGCAGAGTTGTAAAGTTTTTATATTTTGTAGTATATTAATACAAGATATATGTGCAGGTTGTCACTTTTTGTACTACACAGTAAAATCCCAAAGTGAACACTTTCAAAGTCCAAATGAGTCCGACTGGACCTATGTAAACACTCTACAGTGCTAATTTAACACACTACTCTAGGTGTAAATTAATTGCTGGGAATTTTGCAGGTGTAGGGTGTAAAGTTTCACCATTTTGTAGCATGTTGAAGAAGGCGGGAGCATGTTGTAAAATTGATAATTTTTATAGTATAGTACATTGTAAGGTGGCACCGTTATGTGGTGTAAATTTTGGAGCAGGCTGTAAAGCATTACTGTTTTCTTTATGTTAAGTTTACACCTCAGTGTCTTACTGCAGTATACAAAAGCATTAGTAATATTTGTTAGGGCATTATAGTTATAATGCAACATGTTAACAATCCAATTATATAAATTGTTAGAAATATCTATGAAGCTCATGAATTAGTATACCAGTGGCTGTAACATATGAATGCATTCATAGCTCATTACGAACACCTTCACAGAAAGTGTTATGAATATAACTATATAGCATTTTAGAGTAAAGTGACATAAAAGAAGTCCTTGTGATTTAATATTGACTTGGCCAAGAAAATCAAATGATTCAAATTATGACTAAACAAACCCACAGATTTTTCTGCATTTGGTGGCGAGCAATTTGAAAAAAAAAAAAGAAAGAAACAGTAGCTCACAGTTCTTGAATTTATTGCCTTATTTTCCTTTCCTTTTTTTTCTTTTTTTTTTTTACTTGTCACAAGAGCTCGCCTCTATTTTTGTTCGGGTCTGATGGTCTAGTCAGAGGAGAGGAACGAAGAGGAGGTGTGAGTCTGCTGGTCACTTTGTCTCATCGGTGATTAACTGCAGGGTTCAGAGGTCACCTGGTAGCACAAATCCCTCAGGAAGTAATTTAGTACAACTCTGATCTTTGGTAAAGTCCTTGCCATGGACAGATATAGTGCGCTTTTATCCAGCTGAAGACCTGGGATTTTTCTTTTCACTGAGGCACAAAAACCCGCTCGGTCTGAATCTTCTCAAAACTCTCACATTGAGGAGTTTTTTATTATTATTATTATTATTTTTTCAACACTATTTATTCCTTTTGCATTATTTCTGCAAGCTCTTTCTTAATGACCTAACTTAATATGGTTGGACCGAAGTTCAAGGGTCGTTGTAGAGGTCATAGCTTTTTCCATTCACGTCATAAATCTCCCAGTTTGTGCTGATTGCACTAGAACACTAGAAAGCTGCTTTCTCTTTCTCTATTTAAAAATCTTGTAAGAATATTAGTTTTGTGGAACTGTTCTCAGAAAAAAACAGAAAGTCACATGTGAAATAAAATGAAGCTGGTAATCCTAATTAAAGCATATATTAGTAGATCTCATTAGTAATTTATATGCACGACTTTAATCACTTTCTTTTCTTTATTTATCTTTATTTCTTTTTTTTTTATCTAAGTGTTTCTTATTCCTGCTCCAGGGCCGTCCTGGGCCCCATTTTTAGCTTTTTGAAAAGAAGCAGAAGTAAGAAATAAAACGTAAGTGGTTTTATAGAGAAATAGGCAACGGCAGTGTGGTGTAAGTATTTTTTAAAATACGTATAACAGCACATTGCTTATTTCTTTTATACCGCAGCTACTGCTTAGTGCACTTCTACAGTATTTGTTGAACAATGACCAAATGTATGTTTTATCCATTTATAGCTACATTTTATAACCAAATAACACTTACTTACTGTTAAAGCACCTATAAACAGCTTCACTCGCCTCTTTTTTCTGTTGTATGAAATAAATCCTCATCTAAATGTTGCAAAAGGCAAAAGAGTAGCATGCTTAGCTAAGGTTGGTTAAAGAAAAGCTACAGCATTTTACTCAAACTGAACCAAAATCCAATGAATTTAGTTTTCATGCTTCACTACAGTAGCTTCTCAACAGGCTAGAAACCTTTGGTCATCACTGTCTTTTTCAAGTCTTTTCCTTCTCGTATGCGCCATAGCGTGATGGCAGTCTTTTACAGAGTTCCTAGCTCTTCCCATTTCCGCTTTTGACCCCCGTCCATCTCTTTGAACTGTTATAATGAGTTCACTTGCGGTGATCTTTTCCGTATGCTATCTGAAACCCTTACCGTGGATTTCTGTCATTCTTGGATAAGCCTCAAATCTATAGAGACATCCAGCTGCCTCTGGCTCGTGCACATCATTCTCATTCCGTTGGGTTTAGCAGTACCAGGAATGTTAAGCGTTCCATCTTTTCTTATTATGATTAAAATTAGCATCAGTCCAGGATGAGTGACTTCAGCCTGGTATTTGAGCAAGAGTGTGAGTGACAGGGAAAAAGGCCGTTGCTGTCTGTAGGCACTTGGCACACACGGCTGGCACCGAGCTCGGTGAATGCCAATGCAGCTCGAATTCCCTCAGGTGTCGACTCTCACCGCCGTCGTATGGTGAAAAAATTAGCAAAGTGGCAGTTTTGAAATGTGCTAGTTTTCTTTCTTTCTTTTTTCTTTTTTCTTTCAGAATCAACCCGCTCAGAGCCACCCAGATGAAAAATGCAACATGTTCTCGGGGGGATGAAAAGGGTTTTGTGTAGTTACACTTTGCTATGGATGTTCTGTCCTTTAGTAAAACATGGCTTTGGATTAGTGTAAATCAGATAAAGCAATCTCCAGGCAGGAGAAGTTGTACCCAGAGGAATCCTCTGATTTAAAGCTGCTATAATTAACATTTGCAATCGTCTTTATTCCTGCAAAACTTTAGTTTATTTGTCGTCCAGTGTAACTTATTCAAATGTTTTTATCGTATTAAAGTTGTATACATTTACATCGTACTCCTTTATATTGAGGGCCTCTAAAAGTATTGGAGCAGTGAGGTCAGTTATGTAGTTTTACTACACAATGAATAAAGACGATTCATTTTGAGGACAAAAGATGAATCAGACAATTGATCAGAATTTCATCTCACATTTCCTGATATTTCCCTTGTGATACTTTAGACCTTAAAACACTGGACCTTTAATTTGTTTCGGGTGATCAAAAATATTGGAACACTGGCCTAACCGGTGTTTCCTGTTGACCTGATTGTTTGACTGGTGGATCAAACGAATGTTAACGTTATGAATGTTAATGAAGACTGCTTTGATTTATAAAAAAAACTAAATCAAGAGGAAAGAGCTGTCTATAGGAGAAAAGCAAGCCATTTCAAAGCTTAAAAAGTTGGAAGTAATCAGAACCATTGCATGAGTATTGCGCCTTGCCAAAATGCTTCATTTATTAGTTACTTTGTTTGCTCCTTTACAAAATTAACACGTTCTCTTGACTAATTTCAGTAATCTACTGGCGTGAAATTAGAATAGAGTTTCTGGTTAAGCCGCTGCCAGCACAACGAATAAGGTGCTTTCAAATCGCTTTTAGACGCGAGTCTGCTTTAAATCAAGCGCAGTAGAAACCAAAGTTTACCTTTGTGATTGCTAATCAGGTTGTGGGTCGAATTTGGCCCACTCGTCTGGTGTGTGACATTTTCTAGTACATTCATGGCTGTGTTAGACTATTTTACGCTCCTATTTTAACAGTCCGATAATATACCACTTCTTTGTGGTATAAAAGTTAATTGTCACAGAGCTTCCTCAAAGTGTGTGTACTGTATAAATGTTCCAGCTAAAATCCCTCTTTAGATAATACATTTCTCGTACCTCACAATCCTTTTACTTCACTCCTTCTACAAATGTGCTGTTTTAGTGTCTGTGTAAATGAGTTACTTCAAGCCACACCCCCAAGAGAACAGCAGAGCTGAGCAACAGGCTGGGGGAGGGGTTTTCTTATGCAGTATGAGGTCACATTAGGAGGAATTGGTGTGTTGAAGCCCTTGGCCAGTACAAACATGGAAAAATGGTGGAATCAGTTTCTTCCATTCTTTTTGGACACACACACACAAACACACACCTATATACCCATCTACATGCTTAAAATGTAAATCTTGCATAATAGGTCGTCTTTAAACTACTAAAGGAGACAAAACCAAATTGAGCACTCCATGAAAAAGGAAAGACAGTGCCAGTTTCAACTCCCTATCTGATTAAAAACCAACAGAAATCAGTTTCAGCTTTCTGCTTTCGTATTACTTTGCTGTGCGTGTGTGTGTGTGTGTTTGTTAATGTTCTTGTTGTTCAGGATTTTTTTACCCACTTTACTCTTTATATTACTCACATTATCTATTACTCAAAACCGTGTGTATGCATGCTTTTGTATGTACAGTATTTGTATGTGTGTGTGTCTCCTCCTGCATGCATGCATTATTATATGACAAGCCTAGTGATGTGACCTCTACACCAGAGCTCACCAGAATTCAGACCAAATCATAAACATATCCATCATCCGTGTCTGCATGTTTTCCTAACCGGCTCTGGTCACGACATTGTAATGTTTGGCCCCGGACTCTTCAGCTGTGGCTGGGTGAAAAATGGATGTTAACAAAACACCAGGGTGTGTGAGAGCAGTCCTTACTTGAATGCTGAATGTTATTGAATGTTAAGATCACATTTCTTTGATTGGAGGTTTGTCCAAACTCATTAGCTTCAAAGGGAACCATAAATTACACTGGAACACATTTTCTTATTGTATTATTACCAAAAATACAGAGACTAGGTGTTTGTGGATATGACATCATAAAAGTTAGGTAATGCATGCAATGTTCCTGGTACTCTGGTCCTCTGAAGGTGATCATTTTCCAATAACAGCATGACACAAAGTGTTTTAATCCTTTTATACTATGGCATTTAAACAAGTACAACTTTTATTTATTAAAAAAAAAAATGCCTTGCCATACACCCAGTGACTCCTCTAAAAAGCATAAAATAAACGTTTCTGTAACAGTACACCTCACCCAATCAATTATTTTATTTTTCTGTTAAAAACTGCGTATACTGCATAACTATTGATATATATACGAGGGATTAGTCTTAATGATGCGCCACTGTCATGGCCTGCTACTATGGAAAATCCATCAACACTATCAGATGAAATCAGAATTGAGAATTCATCTTTTCCACTGATTTTGGTTAAGTTCACATTATAAGCCACAATTTTCAATTTCAGATCAGATTTGCATGTCATGACGGTTAACATTCATAACTACAAGCGACTTTTATCCGACGCTAATGTGGACGTGTCCGTCCTTTGAAAACATACATCACAGATACGCCAATGCGCCTTTGCCCGCGCTATCTGGGTTAAAATGTTTTCCATATTTGAGAGACTGTTCATTCATTTTAAACAATGCATACGATTTGAGAAAAAATCAAGTTAGTCAGCTGTACTGTATTTGTTGAAGTCCAGAAGAAGGAAGAAAGCCAGACGCCCCGCTTTAGCCGTTTTAGCAGCTGTTGCTAGCACTGCTATGAAATCCTCGTGCTAACTGATGATATCAGCAGGTGATCTACGTATGCACAAAGTCACATGAATTCCGATCTGCCTGTGCTCATTCAAGTCACATGACCGGGTTTCGGATATGTATCCAATCTAGGACTACATACTGCACATAAGAGACTCAGATCCAATCTAAAAAACATCAGATTTGTGCATTCAGACAACTCAAAAAATCTGATCTGTGTCTCGTCACTTCTGGCTGGTAGTATAAATGTAACCTGTGTATGTAAAAAAAAAAAAAAAGAATTGTACAAAATACTGTACACATTATGATACATTGTTTATTAAAGGGGGTTCTCCACTAAAAGCCTAAACTGAAGCCTAAAGTCTTTTTAAGCAAATTAGTTTCTTAACATCACTTCAGCTTGTACTGTATTATATACAGTATCATTTGCTAGAACATCTGCACAGGCCGCACACTGGGGAAGCGGTTCTGCATCTGTTCCAGCAACAGAAAAACCCAAACCGGAGATAATTACTGTCGTGTTTTCATATTTCACATCGTCATGGGGAGCTTGTGTTTTTGGAAAATGATCAAAACGATGGTTGCGGGGTTGCACCACTCCAAAGTTTGTTTTTAATTTCCTCTCACAGGGAATAAATACACGGAGACGGCTTTGCGCTCAGATGATGCTGGATGCCGTTTAATTCATGTAGACTGGGGGCAATTAAAACTGCATCGCTCCGCCCACTAACACCTTAGACACTCCCTAGAAGGTGATGGTTATGTTTATGATTATAATGCAAGCTACCATCCGAGGTTCCATAGCAACCGCCAAGTTGTTACCTAGCAACCCCCTGGAATACCGTAGCATCCACATAGCAGTCACCTCTGATATTGTTTCACAGGTTCTGTCAAGTGAACACCAGCTTTCTGGATTAGGATGTAACTCTTCATGCCTCTTTTTTATTAAAGCATTTCATATTTTTCCACAATCATTAATATGTTATAAGGGATCAATGAACATGTAATTATGGTTTCTATTTTGTCAATAAATAAATCAAATCAGTATTCAATTTAATGTCTGTGACTTTAAAACAAGTTGGGTATATATATCTCTCTTTAGTCTTTCAGGATTTGCTTTAATAAAAACAGATGCAAGACATTTATTTATTTATTTATTTTTTCTTCCCTCACTTAACGATTTTCCTCGACTTCAGGGGGCACGTTGGCAGCATAACCTGACCAGTTCTTTCTGAGAAACTAATTAGCCGAATGTGCAGCTGGGAAATAAAAGAAACACGCGGTTCTCCAGGTAGTGGCAGGAGAACTATATCTCGGGATTTCTTTAGGTGATAACGAGTCGAATATAAGCTGGTGACTGTTAGTGTGATCTTCAGTAACATATTTCATCTTGAGCTGATAATGATAGCAGTGTTCTCACTCAGAGATCACTCTGATGAACACAGTCCATGAAGTATTTACTGTACAACCTGAGCTTCCTGTTCATTCTGTAAAGGTAATTCAGGCATCCAGGTTTTTTAAGTGCCTCATGGTGGTCTCGCTTTGTCACTCCTGCAAGAGGTTTCGGTAACTAACAAGGAATCCATGTGACATCGCAAGATGAACACGAGACCCGTTTAACAGTTTACACAAGTAAAGAAGTGTGAAAATGATTCCTCGTGATTCCCAGAACCACTCATTTACATATGAGCACGCTCATACTTGTTGTACTGTTTGTTCAGTACATTCTGACATATTTTATTGTCTAATAAAAGCTGCAGCATTAACACACAAACACACACACACACTTTGGGGAGCTTTGACACCTATGGCAATTTGCTAGAGAAATAGTAAAATATGGGACCTTTAAACCAAGGGATTCTGTTAAAATATGTAAACGTACTATTACAATCAGTTTGTCAAATTTGAGAAAATAATGGACCAACCCGGACCTGAGCAACTGAAGCAACCCCAGATCAGAACACTGCCTCCAGAGGCTTGTACGGGTTCTTCCCTTTTGGAATAGGGTTAATCTGTCGAACCACATGACGTCAGAGTTTAAAAAAATAATTTTTTTATGTGTCTCATTAATAAGTGGTTTTCTTATGGACACAAAGTTGTTTAATCTGTGAGTTGTTATCAGTGTGTTTAAAGAAATGCTGAGTTCTACAGATAGTTTTTTTTTTTTTTTTTACCATGCAACGTTGTGTTTGTCAACTGCATCCATAAACTTCTTTTACATCCAAAAACAAAAATTTTGACGAATAAGCACTATCTATTCTTCCAGTTTGTAATTATGCATTGGACAATTATTTACCCAATTCCAGTCCATCTATATGCATACTGTATTTGTATACACATAAATTGCTTTGCTCTTTCTATTTAGTTTCTGGTCTGTCCCTTTTTCTTTTTTTTTGAGCATTTTCCTTTTGACAGGCCAGGAGCGATGCACGTGCAGGCACAACCTCCTAAGGATTTCTGGAATGCTTTAACATTTTGTCCTTTGTTCAGTACATTTTGAATGCAGCAGTGTCGTGTTCTGATCGCTCAGCTTTTGGCTCAGTGGATGCTGAGAATCAAATTGCAAACGCATTGCAAACGCTCCTCAGTGCACGCTTTTCTGGGAATCTGTGATCTTGGGATAAATTGCCGTTACAGAATAGCAGTAAAACAGATCTGGAATGAGTGACATCTTCATGATTTACTGATGATTTACTGTAATAACCAGAATTCCAGAAGCGTACTTACGAGGCATCTTGTTTCCATTAGTTACTGACCCAGATATACCTTGTCCTTAACCCTGACTATTGTTTCCATCTGCACCTGACTTATTTCCACTTGCCCCTTGTGATTAGTATATTATACAGTAATTGTGCATTTATAATATTTACACTAATGTCTGAGGTAAGTCCTGTTTACAGCTTTAGAGTTTGGTCTTGAGTTATGAGAATCGATTTATAGCTGGAACAATAATTCGAGCAAATGATCTGCATCTCCTGCCTTCTCTTTCTCATTCAAAGTCACACAAATCGACATCCTGATATACAATAAGTATAACTTTCACACACTTCCTATGTTACTTAGCTCTGATCGATCTAGTGCGGCGCGCTGGTAAACCCAGCCCGCGTAGTGTCTGTCTGAGCTGCGTCAGCGTGGACACCGAAGCCGCACTGCTTCCATCAGCACTTACAGCGAAGGCAGCTCGATCCTTTTCCTTTACCGGACAAATATAAACTCCACTTGTGCAGAGTCAGAGAGTCATGGACCGGAAAATAGGCAGCGACACCAGCCAGGAGAAGCAGAGCAGTATATCCATCACAGAATCCTAGAGTCAGGGACAGGAGGAAAATAAGTCGACATCAGCTGCAAACAGATCTACAGCCATCCGACACTGGAGTTCCCTTCGAGTGGGAGTTGGAGTGTAAGGTCAGCACTGATAACTCTATATTGAGTCAAGGGAGGTCATTCAGACCAAACCATAAACACAAAGCCTGGATTGTTTCACACTACCTCAATTACAGACTGAACTGAGGATAAAAAAAGTCAAACAAACCAAAAAAAGCATCTTTTTCCTTTCGGGCATCTCCACATCCTTAGAAATACCTTAAAGGGCACCTGTTATGCAGAATTTTTAGTTTTTTTACTTTTAGTCACAATTAGACATTCAGATGGCTCTCATGTGTTTGTGTGTGTGTACAAACAGAAGACAAAAGATCAAAAAACATTTCTACTTTTTGTTTTTCCATTTTTTTTGTGGGGGGGGGGGCCGGGGGAGGATTAAACAAGCCAATTGTTTTTTTTTCCCCTGCAAATGTGACCTCATATATGAAGAGCGCCTCCTCTCGGTTGTTGCTCAGCTCTAGTTTTCTTCGTTGGGGGCGGGGTGTGTCTCAGCAGTAGCTCATTTACATAAACACAGAAACAGTGCATTTGGAGGAGGTGTGAAACAGCGCATTAACTCAAATTCAAATCTGAGGGGTATTTCTAAGGGGTACAGTATTTCAGCTGCCCCATTAACACACACACACACTTTCGGGGAGCTCTGACACTCATGTTAACTTGCTAGAGAAATAGTAAAATATGGGACCTTTAAACCAAGGGAGTTCAGTTAAAAAGAACTATTACAACAAAGTTTGACAAGTTTGAAAAAATGGTGGAAGCAGGCATGTTTTAATGATCGTTAATTAATTAATAACCAAGCGATTTATAGCTTCTGTTCTGCTGATTATTTTTAAATGCCAGATAGGCAGGCTGAGAGACAGAGAGAGATTATTTTTCTTATCTGCTTATTTTTCAGCTTGGACGACCCAAAGTAAAAATGGAAAAAAGAAAAAAAAAACTGTCACTTTATATACACACAAGCGCACACAAGCTCAGGTGCCCACTCATTCATTTTGGTTGAATCTATACTGATGTATACGAGAACGTTCCATTCTTACATTACAAATGAAAAATTCACACCCTGTTTGTTCTCGTTAGAATTGCTGCTCAGGTGTGCCGGGCGATTACACGCGCCACAGTCGAGTTCGTTCTCCTGGCCACGTGCATGGTCACGTGACTGCAGGGTAGTCAAAGAGACAAAGACTTAATGGCCTAATTAATCCTCAGCTCGTTAGTGGAGCATGGCACAGCTGGAAATCAAGCACGAATCCCTGTTGCAGACCACCTGCGCTACACAATGAGCAGGTTCTGACAGCGTTCGCACACTCAGAGGTGGAACGTCCTCCAGGTTGGAACGCAGCCACGGGAAAGGACACGTGTCTTCCAAAGTACAGTTTTAGTTTAAACGAATGTTTTAACAGAATGTTATGCTTTTAGGGAGTGTATGCCCACATTAACATTTTGCAACACATGATTCAATCCACAGAAACAGGCAGAACAGCTCCAGAGCTTACTGCCTTAGATCCAACACAACTGGTTTTAAAATTGGGATTTGGCTCTGACATCCTATAAGTAACGCTCCTATTTGCCATCCAGAAATGTGTGGCACCGTGGCGGACAGACATCATGATGCCAGGTGCAAAAGTTCTAGAATTGGTTTTCTATGAATATACAATAAATAAATACCTTATGTAGTGTGACAGTTATTTGTCGGTTGCCAGATAATGAGATAGTGTGTGTGCATTTGGCACATGACCTTATCCAGTGCAAGTTAAATCTAGCTTTTATACTCCTGAGCAGTTGAGAGTTAAACTTAAAGTGCCTCTATTGTGCGTTTTCAAATATGATCTTTCATGCAGTGTGTCATGTAGCTGTATGTAAACATAAACTATCTGCAAAGTTGTGACGCCGACAGTGCACGATAAATGAAGTTTTTGTCTATTAAAAAAAAGAGTCG
>JAOVVA010000002.1:24054390-24069660 GCA_028565275.1 Leiocassis micropogon | reverse complement strand
AACACTTATCTGTCGGGATTTATTTTTACTTTTTTTAAAGGTAAAGTGCAGGTTAATTTGTTTTATTTTTACTTTATTTTTGTGTTATTTTTATGTGTTTATTTTTTGGGGCTGTGTAATGGAAAATTTGAGTTTCCATTATTTCTTATGGAAAAATTCGATTTGGTTTACGAGTGCTTTGAAAAACGAACCCGCTTTCAGAACAAATTATGCTCGTAATCTAAGGTTCCACTGTAATACTAATGTTGGCTTTCTCAGTCTTCTCTGTGCTCTCTGTTCAAGGCTACTGTCTCCAGTGTTACTTTAGGTACTGTGTACCTGGTGCCGAAACAACTCACGAAAGAACAAAAACAGAAGCGTTTGGATATCTGCAGACAAAACGTGGACCGATACCGATAAAGAAGGTGAAAGTTTCTTAAAGAAAACCATTACTGGTGACGAGACATGGATTTATCACTGAGAACCTGAGACAAAGTATGGAACGGAAACATCCTCAATCACTCACGAGAAAAAGTTCAAAAGTCAACCATCAGCTGGAAAATTGATGCGTACAGTGTTCTGGGATTCTCAAGGGTTAGTACTGGAACATTATCATGAAAAAGGTTGAACAATCAACAGTGCTTGTTACAGTGAGACGCTTATTGAAGAGCTGAAGCTTAAGCTTTGGATTAAACTAGGAGGACTTGCTATACAAGACCGTTGTGATCTTGCATGACCATGCACATCTGCACACTTCTGCCCACACGGTCAACACTTTGCGAAAACTTCATTCATCCTTCCTATAGTCCTGGGGTCCGTTCTTCGTACGTCGCTTGACACATCCGAGATGAATTGACACATCTAAGATGAGATCATCGTGCTAATTACGATGTGGCTTATTTGGTCCTTCGAGCACACCTGTTGTTGATGGATTGAGTTGTCTAGGATTATTGCGCGTTCGTGCGTTGGTTTAAAAGGCGATATGCATCGTAGAAACACTGATCACAAGACCTTCGATTGGTTGACAAAATGGCAAAAGAGCGAGCTCAATTTTTTTTTTCAAGCGGAGCAAGAGCTTTTATTAGAGGGTTATGAAGAATTTCAAACTTTAATAATATATATATACTTGTTTGGTCACCTGAAAGCAGATCTGTGGGGACGAAGTTTCAGTTTTGATAAAGAATTGAAAACAGCGGTGCATTCATTACTCGCAGCCCAGCCATTTTTTAACTAGGAAATGCAGAAGCTTGTTGACACATGGACAAAGTGTATTGCAAAAAGCAAGGAGATTATGTCGAAAAATTATGTATTTGCCTTTTCTAAAAATGATTTAAAATTAATTCTACAGCCAGGTGCAGATAAAAAGAAATGCTCAATTTTACTGTTTTTTTTTTTCATTGCTAAACTACCTATCAATTTAAGTAAACGAATATAGTATAGAAGCATTTTTTGTGCCCTTAATGCCACAATTTTATATCGCAGCACTGTTGAATTCTCAAATCTGTTTAATCAGAAGATATTGATTAATTTTTAATAACAGTAGCTCAGACAGTCACAGATTCACAGATTTATACCATATTACTGTACTTTGAAGGGGTCCAAGAGCCAAGATGTGTAAACGAAACTATCAAAAGAGGCAAAGTCACTAAACAGTTTTAGACATGCGGTTAAAGGAAACTAATCAGCCTTAGGGAAGTAACCCGAAGTGGTGTTTGGTGTGGGACTGCATCACAGCAATTTTCTTATTTTCTTGTAAAAACTAACTTGTAAAAACTAACCGACAGATGAGTGTTTCCATTTGTGCGTGCTGGCGCTGTGTGTGTGTGTGTGTGTGTGTGTGTGTGTGTGTGTGGTTGTGAATCTAAAGTAAGAGGAAAAGAGGAATCAGTCCCTCCCCTCTTCTCGTCTTACACAGTTACCCTTCTTCCTCTCTTATTTGAGGTTTTCACAAACACACACACACACACACACACACACACACACACACACACACATTAACGGAAAGACTGTTTTATCACGCGCGCGTACTGTTTTATTATAATAAACAGTACACGCACGCTGTACAGACATGCATACAAACACAAAATAAAATATGTTTTATGCGCACACCCGCGTAAAACGTTATAGTAAACAGTACACGTGTGCACGGATGTTGATTATACCAGTAAGAGTCGCAGACCCAGCAGGGGCAGACGATTACCCACAATTCCGCAGCGCGCGAGAGAAAAACCATTGGCTCAGTTGTGATCACGTGACACTTGGCGTCAAAACAAGAAGTGCATGCGTGATACATGATGCTCGGTACTCGTAAACTAAGACTTGTTCGTTTTCCAAGTCGAAATTTGTTAAAAATCTTTGCCTGTCTTGCGGAACACTCGCAAATCCGAGGTTCCACTGTGTGTGTGTGTGTGTGTGTGTGTGTGTGTGTGTGTATATATATATATATATAAACACACACACACAAACACACACACATGGTCATGTGACAGATTTGTGCTGTTCACACTGGTATGGGAAAAAGAATCTGGATCGCACAAGCTCACTTACTCATTCCTTGTCTATACTGCTTTAAATTAAATACAATGCAAACATAATTTATTATACAAACCTAAACCGTAAAGAAAGAATTTTGATTTGATCTCATTTCACAATTTCATGACCGTGCATTCAGATTTACTTTGATCTCAGCATTATTCTTCTCATAATATTTTGATGAAACAACACTGGCTGCCACTTGTAGTTTATCTATATGTGCTTTATAAATAAACGTGACTCGAATAACGGCCCCAGAGAGGAGAAAAAAAAACGGAAAGAAAATTAGATTCAAGCAGTAAATTACAAATGAGGACTTAAGCTAGCAGTCTGAATGGAGCCAAATATGTGTAGTGTAATGTGTGGTCGGATCTAAACTCGTTTCTGACTTACATAAATTTTTCTATAAAAACCATTGATTTATTTTTTTCATTCCACATGACTGACGTTGCTGTTCACGATTACTGCACACATCAGTTAATCATCTGGACTTTGCCTATATCTAATCAACACATCATTATGGTTAAAGATCCGCTGCTGGTAGTGTGACATTTTTTTTTTTTATGATTTTACATCAGTAAACGATTAAGTTGAGTTATTATGATGTAAAATGATGCACAATTTTGCAGATCCAGTTAATAAAAGCTCATGCTTTTTTTTTTTTCCAAAGAACCTAATTAGAAAATTGTTCAAAGTGTAATCTCACGTCAGACCTTCAAAGCAAGTAGAAATCACCTAGTTATGAACAGCTGGAAAGATAAATGAAGAGGGGAAAATGTCTTTTGAAATGAAATGACTGACGTGACATTCTCTGCCGTGCACATGTTCAGTTTATCAAAGTCAAGGAGTCACGAAGTCAAGGACATTGCATCTGTCATGCAAGGTCTTAACCATGGATGGGGATCAGCAGGGGCCATCCTGTATAATATCTAGGCACTGATTTCATTTGTGTTGCAATTATGTAAGTAATACAAGTATGTTAAATATATATTTTGTTCAGATTTCATCACGGTTCTAAACAATCTTAGCAAATAATTCCCTACGACAACAGAATATGCTGTGCTGTTTGCCGATGTATTAATAATTTAGAGAGCACCCATGCAGAATTACAGAAAAAAGGCAACAATTTAATGCCTGAAATTAATTGCAATTGTATGATTTCAAATGTATTAATTAAAATAAATGAAAAAAAAATAAAGATTTTGGAGTCTGTTTGGTGATAAATGAATTGCCACACGAAAGAATATTGATATGTAACTGAATCTATTTACATTTCTATCATTTACTGATTTAAAACCAATATATTCACTTTTAAGCCAATACAATTAACAATAAGTCATAAATAACATTTTTTTTTTATTGCAATTTTTTAAATTTATTTTTGTTTTTGTTTCAGTTTTTAAGCCACAAATATAGTATATAAAAAAAATATATACAGTAAATGTAATAATTGATTATGCAATTTAATTGTTTTTTTTAATGGCAACCATTTTTTAATTCAGAATCACTTTACACTTTTTACATTATTTAGTGTCTTTTTTCTTTCTTATAAAAGTCATTTACAAAGGTTAAATAGTCTTAAATGGCTGAATTCCATATAAACATGACTTTTGCTGAAAAATAACAGCTTGCATCTCAGTATTACCAACTATTTTCAATTGAACCTAGCTAAAGCCTGCTTGAAAACTGTCCAGATGTCACTAAATGATGTAATGTGATTACATCGTCACACAGTGTTTGCATAGCAATTAGCAGCAGACGGAAAAGGTTGTTTAAGAGCGCGAACTGACATCAGCTGCAGCCAGGGGGCGGAGCCTCACCCTATACTGTTGTACTCAAAACATCCAGTTGCTGTTTTTAAGGCTGTAGTCTACAATCTTTTAAATAATTAGGCTTTAAATCCAGATGTCATGCTGTAACTTTTTCATATAAATTGTACGTGTAGTTTCCTGAAGTTGTCCAAGAAAATGTCCAAGCATATGGATTTAAATGACTGACAATGGCCAAATTGTAATGGCCAAAGGACTGGGTCAGATCAACTCCAAAACTGCAGGTCTTCTGATGTGTTCCTGGACTGCACCAGTCAGGATCTACGAAAAGTGGTCAAGTACAGTAGCGCTAACTCTGTTGCTTAAGGGTTCCCAAAATTTGTTAAATCAAACACGAAAGTTAAGTTGAAAACACTGTTGTATCTTCTGCAAATACTTGCATTTTTAAGAATATTACTATTTTTTGCTTCGAGTTGGCAGTTGGTGCAATAGCTGGTCTGGAGAGAAAGATTAGTGGGGGAAAAAAGATTAGCACTTTGTAAAAGATATGACATTTATATAATTGACAGCACAAGTTACAAAAGCAATTTAATCTTTATTAAATACTTTTAGTAGTTTTTAATACTTAAAAACCTGTAAGAAATATAGCTGCTTGATACAAATCAGACATTAAACAGAAATGTTATTTTATTAAAATTAATCATTGCAACGGGAAATCTCACATTGAATCAATTAGAAAGTCTACCCATGATTCATAGCTCTGGTAAATATGACTGCATTCATATTTTAGGATGTGTCTTGCAGAATCCTAACACAAAAAGGTGAACCCGTCTTCTTTCCTGATCTGTATATTGGAGTTCCAACAACAATCTGATTACAGCCCGAATGCAAAGTATTCATAGTGATGTGTGTATTTTGTACCTGCACTTAATTAAGATCTGATGTTTACTACAGAATGTAATCTAGCGAGGTCAGAAAGTTAGCCTAAGCAACATAATATCATTTTGTTCTAATATCGTGACATTTTCTTGTGTAAATATATCAAAGAGTTTTATCCCAGACACCTTGTAGTGCTTTATGTTTGCAAGGAACGCAGCTGTGATGAAAATTCTAGTTTTTTTGAGATTTCAATGTTAGAACTTTTTGTTGCACTGAATCAATGTGTTATCATTTAAAGGTTAAAGCAAAACTGATCTTCTAAGCATACTAATAACCGTTCTGTAATCCTCTCAACCTCTCAAAATGATTGACAGGAGCAGTACATTCTGATTAAAGTCAGCATTTTAGGATCAGCGCACACTGGCCTGATTGTCTGTCCATTTATGCTTCTCTATAATCTATTGATTCGATTTGTCACTGAACTCTAACATGCTAATGCGCTCGTGACGGCTTTAGCGACAGTGACAATGTCGAATCAAATCTCCCCTGACAGCTTCTCAGCATGATGCATATTTATCTCAGGCCAAGGGGAAAGGCCACTCAGCATGATTGACAGGAAAAGAAAGTCATTCAAAGTGGTTTAATGAGCTCACAGGCCATAAGACAGAGAGCATTGAGAGGATATATGACCTTCCTGACCTCAATACAGCCCAGTGCAAGTTGTGGTTGTTTAGATTACTAAATTGATAGGAAATTAATGTTTTACTAAAAATCCTGCATTTTCCAGCAGTACAGTCTGTCAGGGTTAACCAAGACACTGATAGGTCTCCCAAATGTAAATGTAGAAGATGAGTGAGTGATATCATACTAAACACCTAATATTTAGTAGAATGTCTCTTCAGTTTCAGCTTTGGGAGATGCTGTTGGTATTCTTGGTATCACTAAGCATTATGGAGAATTTCTGGATATATGACCGCTCTTCTTGGCAGGTTTGGTGTTGTTCATTTTTAAACTGAAAGATTAAATTGGTCAACAGACTTTTTTTAAAAGGTTGGAGGCTTCAAAAGCTTAAAGTTCTTAAAAAGCCTTCTTCATTCATTCTACTACCAGCTATTATGAGTGTTTTGGGTTGTTGTCCTATATATTTTGTCCAAGTTACAACCATTTAGCCGATGATTTGAGGTTTAAGGATTTTTAGATAGTCCTCCTTCTTCTTCATGATCCCATCCACTTTGTGTAATGCACCAGTTCCCCTGGCAGAAAAGCAGTCCAGATAATGGTGCTACCACCACCATGCTTAACAGCAGCTTCAGGGTTCTCACTGATAAATGTCTCATCTTTACTTCTTCGGAAATCAATCTGGATAAAACTTTCCTTTCAGGAGACTTTTTCTTTGTCCATGTGCTCAGATGCAAAGTTACGTCGAGATTGATGGTGCTGATTTTGGAGCAGGGGCTTCTTTTTTGCATGGCGGTCTTTTGGTCCGTTATGATATTTACATTACATTTAGGCATTTGGCAGATGCCCTTATCCAGAGTGACTAACTTTTTATAGTGACTTATTATACATCTAAGCAGTTGAGGGTTACGGGGCTTGCTCAAGGGCCCAAAATGGTAACTTTGTGGTCGTGGGGTTTGAAGCTGGGACCTTCTGAACCAAAGTCCAATGCCTTAACCTCAGAGCTACCCCTGACATGATATAAAGCTCACTTGTTGCATCTTGTTGGTTCCTGGGTTGTTTCTGACCATCTGATTTCCTGTACTGTAAATCCACCATCCTTTTTCTCACAACTTTCCTGTTGTACTGTGTGTTGGTTAATAGAGCAATCTAACTTGTATACAATTAGCAGTCACAAGTTAGTTTTAGGCTTATTGGCAAAAAAATAGGATTATCATTATGTATCAAGATTTAGAAAGCAGTTATGCTTTAGCATTTAATTAGTTTTTAGCTTTTTTTGGTTAACACAAGGAATTCTTGGCTTTAGAAAAGAAGCAGTTACTCAATTTAATGTTGCGTATTTTAAGCAGTAAGGGAGGGGCTAAAAAGCCCTTGTCTAATAGTAGTAGGTTAAAGTGATGGATTTGTGGACTTGCCATCATAAAGGGCTTTTATAAACAAATAATTGATGAGCATTGGTCACCGTATTCTGCTAATCAGTCTATCTTGGTACATGCTAGCAATTTTAGGCTTCTAAATCATAATTAGTCATGAAGTGAAATAGAATTGGATTCAATAAAGGATGATTATTATCAATTTAAAGTCCTATTGAAGGTTTTCTTCCTTTTAACGTCTTTGTCTCTCTGCACATCCCTTTTCTGCCCTCTCACCTCAATTCCCATGTGTCTCTTCTTCTTTCAGGTTCTTATTATAGTGTAGACAAAAGGTATTCAGACTATTCGAGAGAGAAATCTCATTTTTACAGAGTTGGTGCTGAAAGTGAAAAGGAAAGTGTGTATTAACCAGCGTGAAGTCATTGCTCACCTCTATTTTTACTTTTGAAACTGATATAAACCAGTAAAGGATGAGAGCAATGTATTGTACATGGACTCTTATCTCACTAACAGATCTCAGTCATTTGGACAGTGTCTGTAATATTCTAATATTTTTAAAAGTACAGTACAAACAAGGAGCATTCAAGTCAAACCGGGTCTTGTGATTAAATTTCTGGTGAATGAAGATGTGGAAGCGATTGATATTTACAGAAGACTTCAAGCACAGTACAGTGATGAGACTTTTAGCCGCAGTAAAACTTTCTACCTTGATGGTGTCCAAGCACTAATGAAACACTGGTATAAGTGTATTAGTGTAGCAGAGAGTTATATAAAGAAAAAGGGTTTTTTCTTACTCTCATAACTGTGTTCTGTTATTCTGTACAATCCAAAGTCCCACTTTGACATGAATGCCGTATTTGGCAAAAAAAAAAGGTATTATTTCTAGGTAAAAAAGGATCCAGTCCAAGCTTAGAGCTGATCTGTTGAGGGTAAAGGAGCCAACAGTGACCTTTCAGCATCCAGGGATTTGACCTTCTAACTGTCCAGATGTTCCACACACAGAGTTACCGGATCATACGCTAAACTTTCATGTGTAGGCGTAACCTTTTACAGAGATGAACTGTGTGCACTCATGCTGAACAGTCTTAATGAGGGGTGTTTCACAAAAAGAAAAGAACGAGGAAAGAGACAGAGACCAGGAGTGGGCAGGCGGTCACTAATTATTCACCAGGTTCATTTTATAAGATTCTCCCAAAAATGAAAACTTTTGGTTAAAAGTTAGAGGTGAGGACAACTTTTTGAGGCTTTAACAGAACAGGGAAAGGGCATGACGTTAGCTGGTATTAAAACAAAGTTATAATGTTTACGTTTATTGTTTATAACATTAGTTATTATTATTAAATCATACGTTTTGCATTAATACATAATTAGTAACATAAAAAGTAACAAAACACTTGTTCAAAACCTTATATAAACTAAACAAAGCAAACTAAATGAACGTTTATCCCATCACTAGCTCCGGTTACATGGGCAAAATTTTCTCAATCCAATTGAAATCATTCCGGATAGGAATTCCGACTTACCTGTTTACATTGACGCTGATCTGATTGAATCTGTGTTTAAGCATTTAATCAGTGTAGATTATGTTTTTGACTGTGAAATGTTTAATCTGCTGAAAATAGAACAATAATAATAAGAATTTTTTTTTTTTTTTTTTTTGAGTTTCGGTTAGGCTTCCCATGTTTTTTGATAAATCCCGCCCTCTGCATCCTGATTGGTTAAAGGATTCAGTCTCATCTGTAATTGGTTCTATGATTGGTATGAAATGGTGAGCCAGTCTCTTTCCTCATTGCCATGCAGGAAGAGGTCTTGGTTTCTTAGTTAACTAAGTTCTTAAGTAAACTAATGATTCTGACCCTGGGGTTCAAGTTCCTGTGAATAATCTATAACTATAGAAACTCTACTGTATTATTATAAATGCTGCTAGAAAAAATACTTCAGCATCAAGATGTACATCATGTAGAAAGATAGTGATGCTGGGCTTTTCCTGTGCTTTCACACTCCATGCTTAAAAAAAAAAAAGAAAAAGAAATGGAAAAAAAAATGAAAGGAAAGGTGAAATATTCTTTCTGTTGTTGCATTATTTGTCATTTCTGTCCATTCTATTCTCATTTGATCAAACAGCTTTAAGGTGTCTTGTGCGTCACGCTCTGAGCATCACCAAGGTCACGGTCGACCCGAGCGTATGTTTATTTCAGCACGCAGCCGCCCCGTTCATCAGCGTGCGAGTGTCACAGCCCTGCAGCGTCGTCATGATTATTAATCCTGGCTGCATTATTCTCCGCAGGCGAGACGAGTCGAGTCGAGATGAGCCGGGGTAAACATTTTAACAGACCCAGCTTGAACCGAGAGGGTGGCTGAGTGTAAACAGGGTACACGCTCGCAGAATGGGCTCAGGCTATATAGGGCGCAAAATAATCAGGATGATGAGCGGAGGATTAAGGAGGGAGAGGGAAGGAGATGGGGAGGAACTGGCATCACATTATAAATAAACCGAAATAAAATTACCCTTCATCTGACCGTCCAGTTCCGTCAGTAAGTGGCATAACTAGCGGGTAGCCCTAGCGATGCTGACCTTGGTCAAGGTGTCAGGGGAACACATGCAGGCTTTAATCTCCGGTTAGATATAACGGTGCATAAAGTGGCACGGCTTGGGACAGCTGTTCAGTCGTATGCATACAGACTTAACAGGAACACACACACACACACACACACACAGAGCCATCGTGGCAGTGCTTTAGTTCTCCTGCAGACATGATGGCCTGTGATTTGTAGCCGAGATGCAGAGTCTCCAAGCCTAATGGGAAAATAAGGGTTTAAATGGTGCACACACTGCTGCTTAATCCACTCCAGCTCCTCTGTGCAGGAAAACCAGGAGGACCATTAAACTCCATCAAGACCAGACACACACACACACACACCTGAACTGCTCACAGGCGCTCCCCGCTAATCAGTGGAAACTTTATCCAGAAAAAGTACACATTTGTTCTTGCAGTCAGCTATGAAGGGATTCTGTAATGAATACTGTATAGTAGGGGGTGTGTATGAGGGTTACGAGCATTGTGAGCATAATTTTATGGTTTTAATACAAATATGGAGCAGGACTGTGGATTAGTGGATAGCCCTGTCGTCCTTGCATCTCCAGGTCCTGGGTTCGATACCCGCCTCGGGGTCTGTGTGCAAGATGTTCTCCCCATGCTTGATTTTCCTTCCACAGTCCAAAGACATTTATATTTACATTTAGCCATTTGCCTGACACTCTTATCCAGAGCAACTTACAAAAGTGCTTTTTGTAGTTTTTGTTTTTAGATAGATTCCTACACTGGGTCATCAGGTTACTTACTAAGTACCATCAGTCAAACACTTTCAGGAAGTTCTTTGTTTGTTTGTTTGTTTGTTTGTTTTGTTTTCTGTGGAGATTAGCCCAAGTACTGAGGAAACAGATGAAGAAAAGTGACCACGGAAAAGACCTGCAGATTAGGCTAGTTTGCATCCCCAAATTGTCCGTAGCATGTGAAATGTGTGTGCCTTGCGATGGATTTGCACCCTGCCTTATTCCTTAGTCTATCGGGATGGGCTCCATGGCCCCTGCGACCCTGTATAAGGATAAGGCGGAATAGCCGATGAGTGAGTGAGTGAAAATGAGTAATACACCTAGGGAACAATTGTGGTGATGATTGAACAGGTAGAGAGAGAGAAAGAGAGAGACGGATACTGGGGACTCACCAGGCACCATCAGATACAATATTTTCATGATCACTTGGTGCCGATTTGATTAATATTGCGATTCTGTAAATATTACAAATTTATAAATATCACCTTAGCTTTATTCAACAGATTCACAGCTGAATTGAACATGATTAATAAAATGTAGCCCTTTCTTTACATCATTCATTTTTTCTCACTTAAAAACAGGTGCAGCATCTGATCCACACACAACTTGGCACATGTTTTATGCCGAATGCCCGTCCTGTCGCAACACGTCCATTGTATTCGGGCCTGGGACTGGCACTGCATTATGTGGGAGTAGAACCCGGGCCACCAGAAACCTACCACTGAGTATGTACTGTATCTCTGTCACCTGCAATAATTATAATTTCTAAATAAACGTAGTGCGTAATTTACTACTACTGCACGGGATGCCAGTGTGTGAATAGTTTAGTGTGCCACCTGTAGGATTATAACGAAAATGCAAAGTTTTACCGCCTCAAATGCCTTAAAGACCTGAGCGTGTGTTGAGCAATTCCAATTAATTCAGTTTGAGACTAATTCGTTTGCAGCGATTGGAGAAAAAGGCCGACTTCTGATCATGTGACGCCACAAGAATGCATTTCTGTTGCACCATTCGGAAGCGCATGCACTCGGCACAGAATCGCATATATCCAACATGATCAATTTGTCAGATCAAGCTAAAAAAAAACAACAAATCCAGTCACTGACTGATCAACCGAGTCAATGTACCGATATATTAATACATCGGCACACAAACGCACAAAAGAATCGTGATTGACTGAATCAGTTTTTTTTCCCCTTTTCTAATAGATGCATAAATAACTACTACTGTTGCTACTACTAATAATAATGATAATGTGTTTTAATAACGTCCTTATTTGCATAATTAAAATAACATTATAAATGATAAACTATGCAGAGACGTTTCTTCTGCTTGTTGCATGCATAATAGTTTTTTGGAGAGAATTGTTTTCCTCTCAGTTGTCTCCTTCCCCATTGTTCATTAGTGATTTAAATATAAATCCACATCCACTGATTTCTGTAATTCTGCAAATGAAGATGTATTGAAAGCACAATGGAATTAAATGTAAACTTTATAGTCTACTCATCATAGTCAACATGCACACATGCACACATGCACACACACACACACACACACACACACACAGAGTAAGAGAGAGAAAGACTTGGTTTCTCTAGTCTTTTAGACCAGTGTTCCTGGAGATTGTGCTTTTACTTGTTGTCCTTCTTTATTTGCATAGAGTCAAACTCATTAGCTTTCCACCTTTGTATCTGCAAAAGGTCACACACTCTGAAATAACAACCTGTGGCTCAGAGAGCATCTCCTGTTATCGGCTTGTTAAAGCAACGTGACATTTCTGAAGCTCCTGTAAGCCCCGAGCCACCATTTCTACTGTTTTAGTCGCTTTCACTTAGCATGAAGCACTGTAAATTTGGGTTCAAGTAAATAACCACAAGAGTTAATGAAATGCCGGTGAGCTGTTTGTACAGGGGCAGCTTCGGGCCTTTTCGAATGATCCGTCGCACGGGCTGAAAATGATATAAATCCTTGTGCCCCAGAAATAGTTGACTTGTAGTACAGTTTAGGCTTGAGCTCATTGATGATGGTATCGGGAATACGTTCTGTCAAATTCATACCGATTCCGTCTTCCACTGTGGCTCGTGAGTTGATTACATGATTTAATGGGAGCTATTATGCAAAATTCACTTTTTTTGTAGTCATTTTAAGCCATTCAGATGCGTCTCCAGTGTGTGTGTGCGCAAACATAAAAGATGAAAGAAGCAAGGAAACGGGCCAGGGCTTAAACAAGCCAATTAGACTTTTTTTTCCCTTTAATGACCTCATATAAGAAGACCCCCTCCCCTTGTTGCTCAGCTCTGTTGTTCTTTTGGGGTTGTGGATCAACAATAGTTTGTTTTTACAGACACCGAAACCGCTTTGTTGGAGGATGAGTGAAACAGAGGGTGGAGCTCTGAGTCCTGTGTTAACTTGTTAAAATAGTACACTATGAGACCTTTAAATGTTCTTGTGTCTGCAGCGTTAAGATGAAGAACCGATGAAGTAAGGGGCGTTTTTCACATTAGGCAACCCTGGATCGTTCCCGAGAACACTTAAACCCCAAAGTCCGGTTCATTTTGATCAGTAAGAACACAATTATTCTGCGCTCAGGTACAGTGCCTGAGTTCGCAGAAAAAGGTGGTCTCGAGCACGGTATGACAACTGTGGGCACAGATCGAATCAAATATTGAAGACATTAATACCTAAAAACGAAAGAGGACGGAACATCATTAGTGCTGTCTGTCTTCTCTTTACAGAGACTTCTTAATTCTCTTCATCTTTTTTTGCATAATGAGGGCTCACAAAGTAACTACATGCACACTGCTACCTGCTGCATCGGAGGGTGAAAACACACAAGTGTACCTGAGTACGGAAAAAAAATAATGTAAACACTGGGGCGTGGGGGATCGAGGAGGGGAGTGAAATCGCTCCTGTGCACGGTACAAATTATTCGGGTCTAGAGTGAAAGTGGCCTAAGTAGACCAAACTTGTTACTGCATGACAATACTGCTGTGTGCACAGTGTGCTCAATGGCATGTTCAGGTTGGAGTGTAAGAACTCATGTGTCCTGCACAAAGTCCTGACTAAACTCAACCTGTATGAAGACTTTGGGTGTGAACTGGAACTGAAGTTTGCTCATCATCCTAACATCCGTGCCTGAACTCAGTAGTGCTTTTATAGCTAAAAGAACACACATCACCACAGCCACACTTTAAAATCTAGGGAGTAGCCTAGAGGTGATGCTGTAGCCTTGGGGGGCTGGAGAGAGCTGATTGGCCGAGCTCCCTCAGTGGGGAAAACTTGTCGAAAATACCCAGAAAAAGAATAATTTTGAAAAATTATAAAATATAGGAAGAAGTCTTCCCAGAAGAAGAGTGAAGTGAATGGAAAATGACCACATGTGCCCACTTAGAGTACATGTAAGTTTGGTTTATAGTGGTCTTCGCAAAATATGAATATAATTAACATTATTACAGCGAACAACCTTGTTAGCTTAATGGTTTGATTTTTCCAGTTAAGCTAGGTACATGCTACTTTGTTTCTAGACTTTTTTCCAACAAGGTGGTAAGTGCACACAGCACACATTATACATTTTAGGCCACGCCTCCCTCCATCATTTCCCCCATCAGTCACCATCACCACATCAGCAGCATAAGGTCTTTCACAAGCGATCATCATTCAGCGATAGTTTTCTAATGGTACGGTTTATTCAGATATTTCGCTTTAAGCCACGCCTTCTCCGGGTTTAAATCTGAATACAGATACAGTATGTACACAGACACAGTTAACATTACAGAGCTTTACACAATAGTCAACAAAAAAACAAAGAAAAAAACTATAATCCCTTCTCAGGATGTGTAGAATCTATCCTCATGTTTAATTCATGAGTTTTCTATACCAGGTGAGGAATGTGTGTGCATCAGCTAAATTGACCGAGGATGCTAATGCATGCTTTTTTTTATTTATGTCTAACAATGGAGGGTGGAATTAGGGCAGTAATTAGACTCTTTAAAAGTTTCCTAAAGCTTTTGTTTGAACCTGATTTGCTACGTCATGTTGCTCTGTGCATGTTTCTATATCAAGAATTTTGGTCGTGTGTTTCCTTGTGGCTGGTATATAATTATGATTTTAAATATATTACATAGCAAGCACTCAACCCTTAAATGCATGCCATGCTAAGGGAAAAAAAAACATGAAGTATTCCAGTTCTTATATCTGAGATGAGGCAAGAAATGAAAAAAGTTGGTGAATGAATATTTGCATTAGATGATGTAGAATTAGGGTTACTCATGGGTCTTATCCCAAATCCTCATTCGTAGTGCAGTTTGTAGCAGCAGCAGCAAAATTTACGAGCAGTACAACGATTGTATCATCATATCAGGCGCCTCCACATGAGGGTGTCATAATAAAACTTATTCCCCAGCGCAGCTAAATTCTCTAATCTGATTGGTCAGAGGCACACAGCCTAGATGTGGGCGTGAATACAAGAAGTTCAGCAAAAGCTTGAAATAATCCAAGACTAATAATAAACTGATTGTTTTATAATAATAATAATAATAATAATAATAGTAATAATAATAATATATCTTTTTTTTTTTTGGTAAAAATATTAAAGGTGTCAGTTTTATATAACAATTAGGCCTTGTTCATACGGGCGTTAAAATCGAGCATTTTCTGGCGTTCGTAGCGTCTGGTGAGCGCGGATCAAGCGCCGAGTGTTTTCTACACATAGGAGTCAATGAGAGTG
>JAOVVA010000002.1:24041345-24054290 GCA_028565275.1 Leiocassis micropogon | reverse complement strand
TGCAGTCTGTCATCTGGATACCACCCTCAGACTAACGGTCAGACGGAGCGGGCCAACCAACAACTGGAGCGCTATCTGAGATGCTTCATCGCCGATCGCCAGCGCTCCTGGGCTCGTTACCGCATCTGGGCAGAACTTTCACACAACCTCGATGTCTCGTCTGCCACGAAGCTAAGCCCATTTGCCAAACACCAAGAACCGGAGGTTGATGTACGGTCAGCCCAACAGTTGGTCCGCAGGTGTGGAATCAAGCAAATCGGGCCATCCAACAGGCCAACGCCCACTACACCACCCAACATCGCCGTCGACACCCTCCTCCGGATACGATTGTACCACGTAGGTGATAAAGTATGGCTTTCCACAAAAAAACTTCACCTTCACACCGAGTCATGGAAACTCTCACCTAGATTCATCGGCCCATATCGCATCACCCTCCGGATAAATCCTGTCACCTACCGGCTCCAGCTGCCTGCGGCTCTCTGGATCCATCCAGTATCTCCCAACTCAAACCCTTCACCACCTCTCCTATGATCGCTCCGCCACAGGCACTAGGACCCAGAAATAGTGCGGTCGCGACACAGGAAGCATAAAAGGAGACAAAATGGCGCATCACATCGCTCAGTCATTGAGTTGCCCATGCTGGTTCCGACGCCTCGCATGATATTCGTGAGTACTCGCTTATTTGGGGGTTTTCTTCCTGACGAGTGTGTGTTGTTAGAACGCAGGTTTATTTGTGTAAACTCTTGCTCTCGCGCTGAAAGAGTTCTAATAATAATACGCGTGGTTATCCTATCGACACGCGCTACTTCCGCGTTTGGGTTCACCATCCACGCTACACAGGCTAACTGCTAAGTCTTCTGTTTCACCTCCGGTTAGTTCGTGACAAATTTGTGGTTTTCACCATATCTGCGTTTCCAGTAGTGTTCATTTCGTCAATGGAGCGCCCTTTATTCCTGTGATGATGACGAGTCACAAATATCATTGAACAGCGACAAAATCAGCATGCAATATTGTTGATAAAAAAAAGACGAGACTAAAATGTGGTTTAAAAAAATTAAAACAAATTAAACATCTGTCTTTATTTTCGTCAACATATAATTTTCGTCACAATCCGCTGTGATGCGGTGTTTATTCATTATGCCACGAGCAGCAGTATTTCCCAGGTCACAGCACGCGGCTGTGACCTGGGAAATACTGCTGCTCATGTGTATTAGGAATAGTTTGCGCACGCACGTTACAAGCTCAGTCATCTTTAACTCTTCGTCATCACAGCAGTATTACTCGGGCGAAAGAGAAGAGACGATATTTGGACCTATTTGCTTTATATTGAACAGGAAGAAAAAAGCAGATGTGGAGCATTAGTGTCAGTGCGAACTATCCATCGACATTTATATGAAATGAAACGCTATGGCAGGAGACCCAGGAGGACCCCACTGCCGACACACAGAAGACATAAAAAAGCAAGACCACAGTTTGCCAAAATGTACTTGAGTAAGCCAAAATCCTTCTGGGGAAAAAGTCTTGTGGACAGATAAGACCAAGATAGAGCTTTTTGGTAAAGCACATGATTCTACTGTTTCCCGAAAATGGAATGAGGCCTACAAAGAAAAGAACACAGTACCTACAGTCAAATATGGTGGAGGTTCAAAGTTGTTTTTGGGGTTGTTTTGCTGCCTCTGGCACTGGGTGCCTTGACTGTGTGCAAGGCATCATGAAATCTGGCGATTGTCAAAGGATTTTGGGTCGCACTATATAGGGCCCAGTGTCAGAAAGCTGGGTTTGTGAGATCTTGGGTCTTCCAGCAGGACAATGACCCCAAACATACTTAAAAAGCGCCCAGAAATGGACGGCAACAAAGGGCTGGAGAGTTCTGAAGTGGCCAGCAATGAGTCCAGATCTAAATCCAATTGAACACCTGTGGAGAGATTTTAAAATTGCTGTTGGGAAAAGACGCCCTTCCAGTATGAGAGACCTGGAGCAGTTTGGAAGAGTCGTCCAAAATTCCGGGTGAGAGGTGTAAGAAGCTTATTGATGGTTATAGGAAGCGACTGATTTCAGTTATTTTTTCCAAAGGGTGTGCAACCAAATATTAAGTTATGGGTGCCAATAATTTTGTCCGGCCCATTTCTGGAGTTTTGTGTGACATTATGTCAAATTATCTTTTTTTCCTCTCCTTTTTTGTTTTGTTTCAATACACACAAAGAGAATAAACATGTGTATAGCAAAACATGTGTTAATGCAACACTTTTTTCTGAAAAATACTTGATTTTCTGGAAAGATTTCAGGGGTGCCAACAATTTTGGCCATGACTGTAATTAGCTGCAAACATCAGATGAAATGAAACATTTTAAATGCGATGATAATTATTTTGTGAAAAAACTTAAATGTTTTGTTGCTAGACTAGATCAACTGTTGGGTTAATTAATAATAATCTTATTGCTAAAACATTACATTTTCATTGACTAAAACTAGACTAAATTACTTCAAGGTTTCTTTGACTAAAACTAGACTAAATTACTTAAGGGTTCCTCTGACTAAAACTAAACTAAAACTTTTAGTTCACTAAAACTTGACTAAACAAAAATAGGATAAGAGCGACTAAATATGATCAAAACTAACAGGGACATTTATCCTGGGACTAAGACTAAAATTGAAAATAGTTGGCAAAATTAACACTAGTTTCCAGTTGTGTTCCTTAGTTTTAAAATATAGACTAAAAATCATTAGAGTCAACAACGATTAAAAAATTTATTTTAAAAGTCTAAATACTAAAAACGTGAATTGATTTTCATTTAAATCATTTAAATACATCCAATCATACATGTCTGCAAAAGTTCTGTTAACTAAGTTATTAACAGAACCCTGTCCTGTAACTCTTAAATAATTTCTCCAAACATCACATGATCATTCTTCTTTGTGGCGAACATTTTAAATACGCTGTGGTACATGTGCTCTCATTTTTAAAAAATATTTTATTAATAATAGCTCATTGTCACAGAGTATATTAATTTACTATTGACTATGTTACGTACACTGTTAAAGATTCTATATGAATCTGATAAAATAATTTGTTTAATTATGATGCATGAAAACTAGAAATGATCAGCGGCCGAGTCCTAGCACTGAAATTACGGGTCAAAATAAGGAACTTGTCAGAAAAAAAGTTAATGTTTAAGTTTAGCAAGTAGCAAATATGTTAAACTGTTTCAATTTACTGGAATTTGTTCTATTGAGAAAGAACATTGTTTTTGTACTTTTGGGAAATGTACGCCGATTTATAGGATGACTCGTATGTGGTGGAACGGCTCCAAGACAATTAAGTTTCATTTAGTACTACACATAATCCCTCACCAGCCTCATTTGTTTTTCGGTTGGACTTCAGCATGACAAAAAAAAGGCCATGTGTATGAGTTGTCACTATAGAAACCATAATGATTTGGCAATATAATAAACCTGTGATTCGAATTACAGCATGAACTGCTGTTGGAGTTGCCGTTATGGAAAATGAATCGACGCCTGCCGACCAATCAGAATCGAGAATGCAGCAGAGATGTGGTGTAATTTCCTGTAGCAGCAGCTCATTCATTCATCATCAGCACTCGTTCAAATACTGTGTATTATTTCCATAGCAATAGCAAACACTCAGATTAAACAGATTCAAAATGTGTGTTTAGATTTGCGTGAGCTGTTAGTATTAAAAGAGTGTAATAACCGAGATGCACTTTATACTTTATTAATGCTGTGTACCCTTATTGTGTTTCAGCTTTGCATGATGCCTGTAGAGCATACTGCTGAGAAAGTTCTGACCTCGACGACTCCTGCTATCTTATTTATACATTAAATAATAATACATACCTGAGGCACATACATTAATAAACACACACTGACTACACACCCTGGACACTAGTAATGCAAGGCTCATTTAAGAAGGATACAGTAGGCCTAGTCAAAATTATATAACAGCAACTAAAGAGGGAAAAGGTAACTTATCCAGGGCAGTTGATTATGAAGAACATGGAACAGGTGTGCACAGATAAGAGGATGTGATCCAAGCAACAAGAGATTAAAGAAAAATGAGAGTGAGGTGCCTTCTGGGGGATTGTGCATTATTGTCAGGTGCAGACAGAGTTATTATTCAGAATATCCAAATATTATGTTCATGTATTAGATTTTTATATCTGTATATACAGTATTTAGTGCTTGAAATATTCATATCTACATTCAGATTTAAACAATAAAGAATTTTCCTTTTTAGATATGTAGAAATGTAGATGTTTTTGTATTATTTTATATTATTGTACACTTTAGGTTTTAGTCTCAAAAGTGTAATGTCATTTTTGTCCTTTTTCGGCAGAAAATATTACTGTTAATAAATTCTGTAATTCTGCACTTTACAAGGTTTTGGGTTTACAACTACTCTCCTTCTGTAAATTAGCTATTATTTTGCATTATGTATTTAACACTTATATCAGAAATATCAGATTACTCGTGTATTCGAGCAGAATGTTTCATCGCACTTTCTACTGCAGCTTTCAACAGAAAGCGTCGACACTCTCTTGATGTAGTGTGTGTTATTGTAGTGACACACTCATCTCTGAGAGCCTGTCAGCTGTTCGACTCTGCTCTGTGTCAGCCATATGATCTGTGCCTCTCGTTCTCTTGGCATCCCAAAGTGTCAGGCTGTGTGCGTGTGTCTGTGTCTGTGTGTGTCTGTGTGTTTGCATCTCTCTCTGAGCCGAACCATGTGCTCACTTTGGAAACCTGCTCCCCTTGGAAGCTTCCACAGAGAATTGCTGGAATTGCTGAGGACGATGTATAGGAGATTGTTTTCTCTCTTTAGAGTTGTTCAAAAAAGGGCAAGGTTCTAGATCTTAATAAACTTTCATTTAGCCAGAGATGCTGCATTCAAAGGAGGATAAAAGTTGATGAATGAATTTCCTCGACCCCAGTTTGTCAGGACTGAACTTGGTTCTGTTGAGTGCTGCTGAAAATGATGATTGTGCTTGGTGCAATGGCGGTTAAAGTTCAGGTCTTGCACAGGAGTGTTATTTTTTACTCTGAATTTGTAGTGTGGTTTTGTTCCACAAAAGGACATACAGCAAATTAAAACAGCCCTGTTTGTTCGTTTATTCATTCATTAATTTATTCATTCTTTTTGACAACCAAGAGAAAGAATGTGTGTGCCAATGAAGCTATTTCTAAAGTTTATGTAACATGGAAGTGACTAATCTGGATTCTCCCCAAAATTTTAATGTTGCTAACTTTAAAAAAAACTAGTCGTTTTTTGGAGAGATCTTTTTATATGTGCTCCAAAAACGGCTATTTTTCAGTGCTATTCTGCATCGCTTCAAACAATAATAATTTAAAAAGAAAAACGCTTTTACCAAAAACCTGAATGCTTTAATTTAAGCAACGATATTTACAGGTACATATGCTTCTAGAAGCTTACTCCAATTTTAGTATTAATACTAAAAAATTTAGAATATTTTTTTTTATTATTATTGTTTGAAAGGCAAAAAAACTGTAGCGTCCGTAACCATGTCAAATACACTTTTTTCAGGTTCATGTCTTTTCATACGTAATCTAAATTGGCCAAGTTTCATCTCAATGACAATTAAAATCATTAAAAGATTTTAATTCAAAAAAGTTATAGGCACTACTGTACATAGAAGAGCATGGTTTTTGTATTTAGCAAATGTGTTCCATTTTATCTGATGAAAATATAAATGTGTGCATATTTACATGAAAATAAAGCATTTTATAAAAACGTTACTTTTTTAGATAAAGATTTGTATATATATTTTAAAATAAAAGTTAAGTATAATTATATGGTTTATAACAGTAAGTATGTACATAGTGGTTGTCTGTGTGCTTGGAGTTTGCATGTTCTCCCTGTGCCTGTTGGGTTTCCTCCAGGTACTCTAGTTTCTTCCCACATGCAGATTAGGCTAACTGGTGTTCCCAAATTTGTCTGTGTGTCTTTGTGAGCATGTGCATGCTTGTACTCTACAATGTACTGGCACCCCAGTCTCCAGGCCTCCTGTGATCCTGTACACTCAGGCATGTGCACTTAAGTTGTTTCTGTGTAGCACATCCTGAAGTGGTTTATTCCTCTGGGTGATTTTTTTTTATTTATAGTTCCATTTCACTTTTTAAAACTGTATGAAACAAGTTAAGCTCACTTATGTTCCTATTAAATGATTCATCTTGCCATGAAACAAAGAAACTAAGACACCACATTAACTCCTTTTTCCTGGAGATGTTAAAAAAAAAACAACAACATTAAAGCCTTTAACCTGTTTTACAGCACTCAGAATGGAGACTCCTTCTATAAATGTTAAATAAGCATGATAACCTAGATGTAAATAATTGCAGGTTTTTTAAAACTGTTTATCAACATTAGCTTGGATTATGCATCCACTTCAGAGTATACGTGTCTCAGTGTAAGCTGTTACTATAGAAACGCTAACATGTCAACGCTGATAAGCTCATTAATGTTATTATAAGCCTGTAATGTGCAGCTGCTCTAATGTCAGAGTGGCTGTTACAGAAAAATAATCAACGTCTCCCGACCAATCCACAATTGTCCACAATTCAACAGTGATGTATTATGAAGCGTTCTTTATTTAATAATTATTTTATTTTATAGGTAAATAAGTAGCAGAAATTAATCCCTCGGGCACAGTTTCAAGATTCCTAATGATTGCTACTGTATTTACATATATTTCCATATATTTGACTAGTAAAGGACATAGTGTTGCCATGAAGAATTTCAAGTAGCTAGGCTATAATTAATTCTTCCATTTATGGTTCTAGTAATGACTCTAAGTCCTTGTTTTCTCTTTTAATGTTGTGTTTGCCTGGCTTATTATACACCAGGATTGTGGAAAGGGAACTGTGTTGCTTTTTCTGTTAGTAGTTTTAATGACTTTGTGAATGTCTTGAATGATTGTGTTAGGGTTAAGAGTGTGGTCTTAGTGTGTTCCCAGTGAAGAAGAATACTATGAGGAACGTTTAAGACAAACCAGGACTTGTGATGAAATTTTAAATTTGATTGGAATTAATAAAAGACTTCTAGCACAGTACGTTGATGAGACTCTTAGCCGGTGCAAACATTTTGGGCCATTATAGGAGTTCCTGGGAGGCCAGTGTCTCAGACGTGAATGTGGGCAGTCCGATCATGGCTACGGCGTACTGAGAAATCTTTCTCCCTAAATGGTATTCAAGCACTAGTGAAACACTGGGATAAATGCATTAGTGTAGCAGGGGATTATATAGAGAAATGAAAAGGGTTTTTTCATAACTGTCTTCTGTTATTCTGCACAGTCAGAAGTCCCAGTTTGACGTGAACGCCCCATCTTTAAGATTTTGTGTTTGTGAGGAAGTCTGTTCTATGCCATTTTAAAAGAAAAAAAAAGTCACTTATCAAGTGTAATGAATACTCCAAGTTAGTACAGTACATGTTTAGACTAGCAGCACCCAAAATGTTCAGGTAAATTTAGATTGGTTTGCTCTGGTTCAAGACTGTATGGAAATGTTTCCTCATCCATTAACTCGGCTATGTCCCGTTTTTATATTTATGCCATTATTTATTATAAACATGCCATGCATGAGTGGGTGAAATGACAAATGTGTAATGGAAAAGTGTTCCCCAATGCCGGACCACCCGAAATGGCTTACAGTACAAGAGAAAAGTAACACCGTTTTACATATTTACATCAAACCTTACGCTAACCGGCTTCATTTGTAATCCTGACATTTCTAACACAAGAACAAGTGCAGCTAATCCATCATCATTTGTCTAATATTAATTTCCTATCAGCATCTATGCTAATAGAAAACTATTTTGCATGTTGGTCAGGCAGATCCAGTCCACATTCTGCTTATGGAACAGCTCCGGTTTTCCATTAGTGTGTGTCATGAGGACTATTCATTTTCCATTTTACTGGAGCACCACTGACCGATTAGCCTCAAGACCATGAGCAAAGAAGTGACCATTCGTTCTCCATTAGACTATAGAAGACGGATGACATACCTTCCAAATAAAGGCAATGAAACACGTGAGGCTAGTAAGCTCGGTATTTATTAAATAATTCTTCATATGCTTAAGAGTTTACTCTATATATCAGAACTAGACTCACGAGAATAACAGAAGCAAACAGTGCCAAACTGTACTTTTAAGTGTTTTTTTTTTTTTTTTTTTGTACCTGTAGTCTATAACAATCACCTCAAAATGTGAACATAAAAGTCTTCTGGTGTACCTTTGAAGCTTTATTATTAAACCTATTTAAAGCTGCACTACATACTGTATGTCTTGCTTTGTACTAATGCAGCAATAAGGAAAACTGCAATCTGTACCTTTTGTCTGTGTAGAATAGAGCCTGGAGGAAGATACAGTAACAGCCCAAAGTTTGGACGCAGCTTCTAACTCAGTTTGTTTTAAGTGATTTTTTTTTCTACATTCTAGAACAATACTGGAAATTTCTAAACTATGAAATAAGACAAGTAAATCAGTCAGTTGTTATTTTAACATACGGAGGTCAGCCTTTTTGGAACAGTTCTTACAAGAACAGTATTGTGTCAAGTGCATTTCAAAACCCACCAAACACCATGATGAAATAGTCTCTCATGAAGACCTTCCCAGGAAAGGTCAATTAACTAAACAGCACCTCAGATTAGAGCCTTTATGAAAGCTTCACAGGGCATAAGTAACACTGTTGAAAGCAGATTATTGCATGTTTTGTATGCCTTTAGCATTGTTTTACTTTGTAAAAAGAAATAGAAATCAGGAAAGACCATGGAGTTAGAAGAGGTGCCCAAACTTTTGATTGGTACTGTATAGTAACCCCAAACTGGAAATGCCTTAAAACCACCTGTTTATGGCCCTTAATGTGCAGTGAGTATATTTAGGAAGCAGGTGTTTTAAGCTGGGGTGTGCGAGGTGTGTTCAGGTAAATCCACTTATGGTTGTGCAGAATAACAGTTATGACAGTATAAATAATCGGGTTGCCTGTTTCACGTTTGAAACGCAGGAACTTCTTAAATGGCCCAGTCTAATTTTAAAGAATGGTTTGTCACCTAAGGCATTCTGGTTTTGTTTAGTTTTTTTCCCTCCCAGGACAATGCACAACCTCGTACTGATCACTGCAAAATTTGCATATTACAAAATCTTATCTGGTATCCAAGCACTAGTAAAACACTGGAATAAGTGCATTAGTTCAGCAGGGGATTATATAGAGAAATAAAGTAGGTTTTTACTCTCGTATCGCTTTTGTTATTCTGCACAATAAAAAGTCTAGCTTTGACTTGAAAGTCCTGTGTATATTACCCATAATGCACTGCACAGTCTGTTTTACGAAATATAACACATGCCATGATTGTGTACTTTAAACCACAAACCAGTTTTGTTGCCAGGCCTTAGCCAAGTGTTTTAATCCGTTTAGAAAGATGTAGTGATTAGCTCAGAGGGGATTGGTTACTTGCTTTAGTGTGAAATTACGATGCTTTTTTTTCTTGTCATTCTATATCGTTACACAATATGCAGTATGTTTTTATAACTATATTTATTCATAAATTTACTTTCTTATTTAATTATTTTACTGTAACGAATTCCAGCTGTGCAGTATACACCGTCACCTACGCTCTTCCTCACGTTTCCACATTGTCTGTCTGTGACTTTAACACGTTTTATTATTCCACATTATTCTTTTTTTTTTTGTCTCCAGAGGACAATTTTAAATCTCTCGACAACCTTGCACGCCCCCAGTAGTGTCACTGCACTGAATGTGTAATATGCTTCTCAACAAGGAAGCGGGCTGTCTGAAGCACTGGTCTTGATTATCATATAACACAGCCAAACAATTACTCTGCAGAAGGTGAAGGATATAAAGAGAATATTTAATATGTTATTTCGCAGCTACGGAGGTTATGAAAGGATGAACATGAAAAAAGGGTATTCATTTTGCAGTCAGTGTAATATAAACAGTCATATCCAGCAGAAATTGGCTGCCAGGTTTTTGAAATGAAAATGGGTTTGAGTACGTGGAGAATGTTTTGCTTTGGTGTGATGAATTTTTGAACGAAAATCAGACATTTTTTATGAAATCGGCTATATTGGGCATACGAGTTGCATTATAGATTGTAGACACGATTGAGTAAATCCAACCACATGCATATTAAGTGTAGTAATTAATGCATGATCTACTGTATAACAGTCTCTAAGATTCATAGTGCAAATTAACCTAGTTAGCTTAAACCTCTTCTATAAACATGTTGCTCTATTTTCTCTGTTTTCTAATAGGTTCTTACATTACCCACAATGCCATTCAACCATCTCCCGATAATGATGCAATAAGATTTAAACTTTCGACCATATGTACCCTAAGAGGGCGATGCAACAGCATGATAGTCCTCTCATTTATAGTAGAGATACAGGTAGTCCCCGTCTTACGAAAATTCAAGTTACGGATTTTCGTAAATACAAACAGGCTGCGGTTCTACTTCCGGTTCAATCACATAAAATATATACTGCAGTCCAATATTTACTAAATTATTATAAAACATTATATATAGTATTTTCAGTGTGTAAGTGAATGCATAAAATATACAAAGTCTGGTATATTGTATGGTCCCACTGGTTTCCATGAATCAGTTCAGGAGCAAATAATAATAGAAAATGGTGAAATCTTTATTTTGGAAAATCCTCTACCAAACAGTATTCCAGTCCAAAACAGTGGGAAAACAGCACTGAAACAAAATGGCTTCTGGGATTCCCCTTGCGAATGGAGCAGAGACACCACTTCACGCGAGTTTCATTTCCTTAGATGTGGTTACATTTTTGGCCACATGATGGCAGTATTGGGAAATTATAAACAAAGATTATAAAGATTGGTATGTTTTTCATTGTCTATTCGTGTCAAAGTCTCACTTTTTCGGACTCAACAACAAAGCAGAATTACGAACCTGCTCCCAGAACGAAACTTGTTCATAAGTCGGGGACTACCTGTAGTCCTATTCATGTGATGTTAAGAGAGAGTCCTCTTCATCTGTACTCTTTGGCTAAATAATGTTACTTTTAAAGTTCAAACTGTCCTGTTAATACTTCCATCTGTGAATTGTGCTTGTCATTTCATCACTAACTACTAGAGATTAGTTATATCGCAGCTTCTTTTGTGTGCAATTCACGTATCGCCACACTGACTCCAGAAACGATTTTTTACAGCCTATTACATTTATGATAGAGATGAACCAGTTGTTTGGCCAGTGACCAGAATTGGCTGTTTTTCAGTTTGATTGGCAATGACCGGTGATGCCTTTTTCTCCAAACTCTAAGTGAATTTAGTCTCAAACCCACTAATTACACACACTTACAGTACACCAGTCTCGCATCACCACAAATGCAAATTAGTTTAACTTAAAATCCCATGTTAGGATTGTTTACCACTGCACAACACAGAGATAGGTAACCATACAGGAAACAGATCAGGTAACAGCACAAGAGACAGATCAGTTAATTATACAACGATCAGGTTATGACTCATGTGATATAACAGGAAACGACACAGAAGGAGTGATCAGGTTACTACACATGACATATAACAGGTAATGGCACAGAGGACAGATCAGGTTTTGATATATGGGACAGATCAGATTACAACACGTTGGATATAACAGGTAACAGGCAACACAAAGGACAGATCAGGTAATGACAAGGGCAGATTAGTAAGAAGATATGGGATAGCCCAGTTAATGAAGCATGGGACAGATCACATAATGGTGTAGGGGACAGATCAGGTAATTACACAGAGAACAGATCAGGTATTTACACAGAGGACAGAACAGATAATTACACAGAGGACAGAACAGGTAATTGAACAGGGGACAGATCAGGTAATGAGACATAGGTCAGATGACATAATGATAGGGGACAGTTCAGGTAATGGCTTATGGTGGATTTCTCTTGAATGTGACGTTAAACAGAAATCTGTGAATGAGATTTAAAACTTTAGGATCCGACAGCGCAGCATGATTGATATTATTTATCTTTTAGATCACTAGCTAAGACAAACTGTAACTTTACTGAGGAATAGCGAACACGCAGCAGCAACCAACAAATAAAAACTAAAATCATAGATATTTCTATCTGAGTATAATTAATGCCTTTCAGGGTGCACTTTTTCTTAAATGTTCCCATATGGTATAAGAGTGTGCGTGCCTAGTGTTGATGTAGCTATATAGTAGCTATACTATAGTATACTATATAGTATGTGCGCATGTTAAATGTACTGTATGTGAAAGCGGAAGTTTGCTGTCTAACACTGGGCGCAGACATTCCAGTGCCCGGGTTGTGTTTACACAGGAGCCTGGGTGTTTTTCTTTTCTCGGACAGCTTCTGTCCGACACAGTAACTTTAAGATGCCATGTAAGGATTGGTTACTGGTGTACAACATAGAGGTGTAAAAAAAAAAGTGCACACACATACACACACACTGATTGATGAACATGATGTTTTAGAATGGTCATGGTTTGATTGATTAGACACTAAAGTCTAAGTAGGTACAATTCATTTCAGGACAACTCTGATGTTGTGTACAATAGCTCAATTGTGTGAATGTTTAAGGAAGTGTGTGTGTGTGTGTGTGTGTGTGTGTGTGTGACTGAGTGTGAGAGAGAGAAAGAAAGCTTTAGGAAAGGCAGCTCTGAAATCTAGCATGTTGTCTGTTCACAGGGCCTGATCTTCCTCTGCAGGGAATCCCAAATCCCATGAGACTTTGAGCCAGAAGAAAGGTACCAGGAATAAAGATAGGTAGAAAAGGTAGACACACACACATACACACACACACACACATATATATATATATATATATATATATACACTACCGTTCAAAAGTTTGTAGTCACCTGCAAATTGTTTTTGTTTAGTGATTTATTTTCTACATTCTACAA
>JAOVVA010000002.1:24022845-24036374 GCA_028565275.1 Leiocassis micropogon | reverse complement strand
GTAAATGTTTTGTTTTTTTGAGCACATCAAGTGATGAGGTCTGTCATGTCTATAGCAATGGTGTTTTTTACAGGACTGGGTTAATAGCCCGATGCTTGACCCTCCTCATTTTTTATCCAGGCGTTGGGACCGGCAACTAATTTGTATGGGCAAAGGTTTAAGGGCCTTGCACCAGGACCAAACAGCGGCAGTTCGGCAGTGGTGGGAATTGAAGCCCGGACCCTCTGATCAGCAAACCAGGGCCTCAACAGCCTGAGCTACCACTGCCCCAGTCCACACCAACACTACATGGTTATTTTTAAAAACGGTGTTTCTTTTTTAAAAAAATTTAAAAATGCTGTTTTACCTATCCACATGCTGAAAAGGAAGTGTATAGATATCTTCACCCTGGAAGTTGTTCCCCAATAAAAGGTCAAAATACATAGAAAACACTGGCTTTAAAAAATACCTATGGAAATGCCCTCAGTTTTGTAGGACAATAAAAACTAAAATGAGTGAAATTGTGGTCTGTTGTTTCATAGAAAAGTAATGGAAGAGCTGCTTGTTATTCACTAACACTCACGCCAAACATTCCTTCACTGTTTTATTAATGTTACTTGGCTTGGTTTTGTTGGTAAAAAAAATGTAAATCAAAATTTATTTAATTAAATACATATACCTTTGTACTCTATCCTGTTCTATTGGAATCTACTGACTTCTAAATAGCACTTTCTTTATTTAGTCCTAATTCCTTTTTTTTTTCTTTTTCAGAATATGCCTGGACTGCATAATGGACTCCAACAGCACAGAGCCAGGTCAATACCTGCCCATAGGCAGTCTGGGAACACCGGCTTACCCACAATCCTCTCCATGGCCACTACTTCAGAGCATGGCTAACACCAACACCTCTTTCCTTCAGGCCATTCTGAACTTCAGTGCTGTTTATGTGGTCAACACTAGTGATGGGGGATTGGAGAGCAAGTTTGATCCTCTGGGTGGCCATTCATTATGGCAGGTGATTCTCATCGTCCTGTTCACAGGATTGCTCTCCCTCATCACCATCATAGGCAACATCCTGGTCATTGTCTCATTTAAAGTCAACCGGCAGCTCAAGACTGTCAACAATTATTTCCTGCTCAGTTTGGCCTTCGCCGACCTCATCATAGGGGTCATATCTATGAACCTGTACACGGCATATATTGTAATGGGGCAGTGGGCCATGGGAAACTGGGCATGCGATTTCTGGTTAGCAATAGACTATGTGGCCAGCAATGCATCCGTCATGAACCTGCTGGTGATCAGCTTTGACCGGTATTTTTCCATTACGCGGCCACTTACATACCGTGCCAAACGTACTACCAAGCGTGCAGGATTGATGATTGGCCTGGCTTGGCTCGTATCGTTAATCCTCTGGGCCCCAGCCATCTTGTTTTGGCAGTATTTTGTGGGAGAGAGGACAGTTCCGCCTGACAAGTGCTACATCCAGTTTCTGTCCGAGCCAATTATTACATTTTGTACAGCTATGGCAGCCTTTTATCTTCCTGTCACCATTATGAGTGTACTATACTGGAGGATTTATAAAGAGACTGAGAACCGCTCTCGGGAACTTGCAGGACTTCAAGGGTCAGGAGGATGGCTGGGGGGAGCAGACCGGCCCCGGCCTCGTTTCCGCATCGCTGCCACAAGGGCGAGCTCTAAAAATGGCCGCAGCTTAGAGCTCAGCCAATCAGCACAGAGACAAAAGTCCCTGCTTGGACTGTCAGGTCACTTTTGGAAGTGGAGAGCTGGTGCTGCACCTGGAATCCATAGTGGAACTGACGCAGAACAGACCAGCTGCGACACCTGGAACAACAACGACGCTGCTGATCATTCTGCCTCATCCGAGGAGGAGGAGAATGCGCCACCTACAGCACGTGCTATCTTCTCTATTGTTCTCAGCTTACCAGGCATGAGGGCAGCTGTGAACTCCCAGATCAAGTCCTCTGGGGAGTTGGGCAACTCCGAAGAAGACCCACTACGAGGAACACCAGAAAGCAACAACAAGAACGACAGTCTTTCATGCTCCGTCAGCAATGGCAAAAAGCGCTTTGCCACTAACGCGGCCGATGTGCAGTCCAAGTCTGCCGTTCAGGCTACAGCCACAAGCGCTGACACAACTGATGCTACCACCAACAAACCTGCACCTATTCCTATATCTTTCAAAGAGGCAGCTCTGGCAAAGCGTTTTGTCTCTCGAGCAAGGACACAGATCACTAAACGTAAGCGCATGTCATTAGTGAAAGAGAAGAAAGCTGCCCAAACTCTCAGTGCCATTCTTTTCGCTTTCATCATAACGTGGACACCTTACAACATCATGGTGCTCATCAACACCTTCTGCAACGGCTGCATCCCAGAATCCCTGTGGGCGCTAGGCTACTGGTTATGCTACGTTAACAGCACGGTTAACCCGATGTGCTACGCTCTGTGCAACAAGACCTTCCGCGGCACTTTTAAAATGATCCTACTATGTCGATGGAACGAGAAGAAAATCAAGCAAAGCTTTCAGCAAAAGGAGTCTGTCCGTTTGCACAGGAGTATACACGGAGACTCTACGTAGCATCGCTAGCCTGAAAACATGGATGAAATCTGTGTGTTTAGTTTGCACTCTGAGATATAGTGAAGCTGTCGACTCCAAATTGGAGCAGAGACTTGAGATTTGGCTTTGGGTTATGAAGTTCTTACATTAATTGCAGCAGTGCTAGAACTTGTTTAAGTTCTTGCTTGGTTCGAGATTGTGACCTCTCTTCCACACTGTGACTTTAATAGTGGATGATTTGCAGAGGACCTGATGTCAGATAAGAGGACTTCCCTTAAACTCAACATCAAGTTTGTTGTTAAATGAATGATTTGAGTTATAACAAGTTGGTTTATTTTATTATTATTTTTTTTTAGATGTATCAGTAAACTGCATGTATATTTCAGGGATGGAAATTGACTGTTTTAGAAAGAATTCATGTAAACTAAAACATTTTGCAAAAAATGGAAAAAGAAGTATTAATTTCTAAATGTACCTCGAGGTGAAGTGATTTATCTGTATATAGAGTTTGGCTGTTTTGGTGAATATGTCGTGAAAGAAGGTCTTGCATCATTGTAAGATCTCGGTGTATTAATGTTCTTGTTTAAACTGTAATTTACAATCAAAAAGGTTTAAAATGATAATTTTCCGCACTATTGATACTTTTTTCTCAGAACCTGACTCTGGTACGTGATAGGCTTCATGTTGAGCGTGACTGTTGTTTACATGACATGTTCAGTACATAGATTACTAGCGCTTTATTTCGCATATTCTCATTATTTGTACTTCACTGAGATTCCTTGGGTGTAAACAGCAACCACAAGGTGCCTGTTAATCCAAATATCTTTATTATGTTTGGGTAATTATGTAATTTCACTGTGTTTATTATACAGATTTTGGTCCAGCTGTTGAATTGGGTTGTTGTGAAACTATTTGCTTAGTATTTTTTTGGTCGGTTTAGTAAAAATAAATGAATAAATAAATAAAAACGCAGGTCAGCGTTACTGGGTGAACTTTCATTGCCCTCTAGTGGACACATTGTGATCCTACAGGTCACTCATTTCCTGTGTTTCAATAAAGGTATAACAGGATAGTTCTTCCACTTTCCTAAAATACACTTAACACACATGCAGTTAATGTTTGCTCATTTTTGCTCTAAAATAAATTATTGTATGGTGCTATGATGCTTTCATACTTGGCTTTTTAGCACTCTCCAATACCTTTTATTTTTATCGTTTGTTTGTTTGTCCAAAGCACAGTTTTGCTTATATTAGGAAGAAGAAAAAAAAAATTCTACATGAAAAAAAATATATATTAATTGGATATTTTAAAACCCTTAAATCAATTGAAAACAATGCCAGATTTCTTGCATTCGTCTTTTTATTTTCATTCTTATTCTGAAACAACAAAAGGACAATGATTTAAATTATATAATTATTATTATTTTTTTTTTTTGCAATGAATACTCACACAGATGAGATCACTTCCTGTTCTTAATTACTTTAATATAAAAGCAGCTATAAGTACTCATTGTCTGACTTTCTCTTGACATTAACAAGACACAAACAGCTTTACATAGTTAAACCACAAAGCACAAACTCTTCTGTCCTGAAAGCCTTTCAGCGACTTAGTTCCAGCTTTAATTCTGACTGTTACAAAGCGCTGGACACTGGAGACTCCTTTCATAAATGTAAATAAACATCTGACAGAAAACTGATTCATCATTAGACTATTATTTTTATTTTTTACAAAAAAAGTGTCTACCACGCAAGTCTCTGTAACTAGCTTTTAACATAGAAAAGATTTTCTTCCTTTAATGTGGAAACGTGCCTCCTCTTGCTAAAGCAGCACTTCTGTCAAATTTTCATTATTGGGTGTAATTACTGGTGTAAATGCTGGTACTTTAGTATAAATTGAGCTATTTGTGGAAGTTTTTCCTTTTTTTCATTTGTTCAGAATAAAATCCACATTTTGACACCAAGCCTAGTTTGATTTGTGTGCACAATTGTGTATGGTGTATATATATATGTGTGTGTGTGTGTGTGTGTTTCTTGTGAGATCGAGAATGAGAAAAACAGATATTACTCATGGTCTGGTGTAATAGAGGAGACCATGTGATGGGAAGCTTTCCTTCATGTGACCGAAGACAGAGCTCAGCAAAAGGATCGTCACAAATACTTGTTTTGTGTTTTGACTTTAGTCAGGATGGATGTTTGACTCCAGAAGATGCTGTTTGTTTCCTTTTTTTCTCTTCCTGTCTATCTTCTTCTCTTTTAGGTGGCTGAAGTGAAGGTTTCAATCAGCTGTCTGAAACGGTGAGTTGATCATACACTACTTTAACCACACAGTAAGTCAATACAATTTTTTTTTTCTTTTTTTGCTTTGCTTCTTTGCTTACACGGTTTTAATCAGGACTTTTGATGCCGAATAACAGAACACAGTTTTGGAAACCTCCTTTATTTCTCTATATAACCCCCTGTTACACTAATGCATTGATCCCAGTGTTTCATTATTGCTTGGATACTATCAAGATTTCTCAGTACGCCAGAGCCATGATCGGACTGCCTGCTTCACGTCTGAAACACTGGCCTCTCAGGAACTCCTTTAGAGGCCCAAACGTGTGTAAATGGCTTGGTGCGAGGTCAGGACTGTACGGGGGATGTGGCAATAACTCCCAGCCGATTCCTGTAATGTATACGTGGTGATGGTGAATTTGTGTGCAGCCTTTATTTACCAGAAATTTTATCCCAAGTCCCAGTTTGACTTAAACGCCACTCTTATCATTTGTGTACGGCAGGTGAAACAGTATAATAATTGTTCAGACTGTAATAGATAAACATAGGGTTCTTACTTTTCTGTAATACTTTTTGCTAATGTGCCTTAAATTGATGTGGAAAAAAACATTATTTTAACATAATAGTAAAATCACATTCATTCATTCAACAACAAATGTCGTTAGTTTAGAATGTTACTGGAATTGTGACATATTTATGACCTATTGGATTCCTATTTATTATACCACAATGCTGTTGAATTCTGATTATTCAGAACTTGTTAATTCATTTTCCATAACAGCAGCTTCGACGTTAGTGTGCTTTTGTTTCAAGTGAATGTTTCAAATGAATTGTTGATGCACTTCTTCTAGTGTATTTTTGTTTCTATAGTAAAAGGGAACTTGTATGTAAAACTTCACATTATCTAAAACTTATTTTGAAAGGAAACATCTGTAAAAGTGTAACTTGAAATTTTCTGCCAATTAAAACATCCTTTCTATGATTAAAAAGTGATTTGGACATAATATTTTGTCATTTTAGTTCAATTCAGTTTCATTTATCTAGCACTTTTGACACTGGTCATCATCGCAAAGCAGCTTTACAGAATAAAAAAAAAAAGTCTGGAAATAAGTTTGAAAAGGATCAATAAGGAAATATGAAGAAAAAAAAATCTGTTTATACCAGAAAAGCAAGTCTAGGGTAATGGTGGCAAGGAAAAACTCCTTGAGAGAAACCAGACTCAACAAAGAACCCATCCTCATTTGGGTGATAACGGATAGATATGGCAGGGATTGATTTGCGGTCATACTGTGTGCTGCGTGGCTGAGCGTTCGGTATAATGGGAAAAATGGCCACTTGCGCCTTTTAAGATTTTTGTGACTCAAATAAATGATGCACAAAATATTTTATATCAGCGTGTAATACTTTCGCATTGTATGCAAAAAACTAATTTTGTTAAAACTTGCCAGAATGGATTTATCTTGTTTTGCAGTAAAAAAAAAAAAATCATATATAGTGGTGGCCTAAAGAATAGACAACATAAGACATTTACTGTATTATAGTTCTTCCTGTGCACAAAACAGTCTAATTTGTTTCACTAAGGCTAAGGAGTTGTACCAGTTAACAGAAAAACTGGTAATGTAACGATCTTATTCAGCTTCATTGCCTGAGTCATCTTTAGACCTAAACCCATTGGAATTTTGTTAGACAATGTAGTCAAGAAACCGTTTTCTGTACATGATCTTCAGGAAGCTATCTAGCAGGCATGGATTGAGTATTTGACACCAGAGGACTGCTGACGCCTTTTTTGTCTCTATGCCCAACCGGATGCAGCAGGTTTTGAAGTATAAAGGACTTCATACAGAATATTGATTATTGTATACGTAATATATTGCAAAAATAACTCATAACTCATGATTGTCATAATCTTCGAATTATAAGAATGTAAAAAAAAAAGACTTTCACTTTTGTCTTAATAATTTGCCCACTATTGTATGGTCTTGTTTCTACATTTGCTAGATTAATACAGTAAGGCACATTACTGTGGTATAAGTGGTATAAAACACTACAAGACATAGTATTAAAGCAGAAGTGTTTAATCCTTTACTTATTGCACAGTTACAAATGTGTGAGTCTCCTAGATTTTATCATTATGTACTTTGTCACGCTGTACTTTACAGTAGAATAGACAAGGCCTGCTTTAATAAAGTTGCATGCTTCATGTCAGTATGAGTGATGAGAAATGATGTAATATTCCTTCTCTGTACTGTTCATTTGTGTGAGTCCGTGATGTCTGAATCTCACCAGTTTCCGGTTTATGCAAGCAGTCTAGGAGCTCACATGATGTGCACATACACACATACACACACACACACACACAGCCATAAAATCCTTTCTATTTATTCTCATTTTAGATCACAGGAGGACTCACCAGATGTCACGTAGCTCATCTACTTATGGCCTTAATTCCTGTCCGATGTGTTTCAACAATTAAGTCTGACATACTGCTTTAATAATCCTGTTTGAATAGCATGAAGAACGGCATGGTTGTGGTTTTATTACTTTTGCCAGGGGCTTTCATATGGCATTCATGTGACATGCTCTTGTTTTTTGTTTAAAAGGAAAAAGAGACGGGTCCGGGCATTAGAGTCTCCACTGGCTTTTCATTTTTCCTTCTTCCTCACGGACTAAACAAGTGAACATTCATCCCCAACAACACCTCTGTAAAAGGTAGAGAGTGAGAGAGACTAGAGCTCACATTACATTAATACAGTAATACTGCACTAATGTGAAACATGCGTTTTTGCATGCATAGTTAAACGCCCTGTATATAGCTATATGTTTTCTGATCACTATGTAACCCTTTAACTCTCAGCATGTTTTTTGAGCTGAGGATTCTCTGACTGAATGTGTGTCTGTTTTGTGTGATACAGGATGCAGACCATCCAGACTATAGAGACCCAATTTCCCTTGTTGCGTGAGATCTTCCACCCTTCTCCTTTCAGCCACCAAGAGAGAGACAGGAGAAAAAGTAGCCTTACAGGACTTATCAGAAAGCAAAAACAACTCCAAAGAGTGTCTGATTCTAAGCTCCAGTCATGTAGGGATTTACTGGGTCACCCTAAGCATCCCCGGTCCAGCAGGTCATCCAGCATCCCAGGATGCGAATCGCCGAATCGTGCTCATGCCCGAGTGAGAGAAAGGAATCAAAAAGGAGAGAGAGAAAATTCAAAAGAGATAAATGAAGATCCACCCCCCTTCATGTCTTCCCTCGTTGCGTCACAGGTTACATCATCGCAACAGCTGCTCGCAACCACAAAGAGAAAGGGTGAGGGATTACAGTGTGAGGGACAGAAAAAGCCAGAGAGTGTGAAGCAAAAATGGCACAGAGAGACTAAGCAGGAGAGGCAGAAAAAGCAGCCATGTCAAGCAGAGAACAGTCATGCACAGTATGGCCTGATCGCTAAAGGGGTTCGCTTGCTGAGGAACATGGGTAACCAGGAAGCCAAGCAAAAGAAGGCAGGTACATCCAGGACAGAGTCCACCATAGACAGTCATGGATTTGATTACAAAGAAGCAGAGGGTTCCATAAAGATAAAGAAGTCTCAGGACAAAGTTGGGAAATCATCTGCTGATTTGGCTGAGAAGAAATCCAAAACCGAGAGCTCCAGGAGTTCGGTCTTCTCTAACATAAACATCCGGAAGGGATTTCCCCGGAAGGCAGCATCCAGAAAAGACGTGGGGATTAAAGAAAATAATTGTGAAAGTAGAAGCCTTTTACCTGACAGTGATCCGGAAAAGAGTAAGCAAGTTCCAGGAAGTAGACAGCCATCTGTGGATATGGGTGTGGAAGATGGGATAAAGGACAGCAGCAATTCTGGGTCTGAAACTGATCTCTGTAGCTTCCATTCAGCCTCTGAGAATCAAGATATGTTGACGGATATCCAGAAGACCATAGGCCTGCAGCAGTGGTGCAAAGGAGTAGGGGAACAAAAATGTCCAGAAGTAGGGACACCTGAGATGATCCAGGACCTGGAGATTGGAGTAAAAAGTAAAGATGAACCTCAGATAGATATGACTTTGATGGAATCTTTGTCCTTCACTGCAGATGCAGATTCTGAAAATATACCAAGGTGTTTTCAGCGCTCCGGTGGCACCAAGATTTTCCATAACCAAGTAGTCACACATGCAGAAAGTGACTTCGACGTTCAAACTACTGTGATGACTAGTGCAAAACCAGAAACTAGCCAAAGCAATCAGACTAATTTAAGCAAAGGAACCAGTATCGCAAGCATCCAGGACACGTTGACAACAAGCGCGTCCTTTGAGAGCGCTGAGGAGCATCTGGAAGAAGATTCATCTCTCTCATACCCAATTGAGGAGGATCTCCAGGGAAACATTACCCTGTCTCAGAGTTTGAATATTAGCACTGGCTGTAATGAGCAGCTTACTGGCCCAGGAACAGCAGTCAGGCAGGTGACTTTCATGTCTCAAAAGAGTGTCAGCACTGTGGATCTCATTATGACATCTGACGAGGAGCACAATGTCTTCATGGATGGCACAAGGCACAGCAGTTCTACTCAGAAAAGAAGGAAAAGTACTGGTACTTTAATTACCCCATGGCTGTCAGAGAGCATTGTGGATCCAGGATCACAACCTCACAGAACCTTGAGTCCTGGGGTCAAACCATACCCTACCATCCACCCATCTTATGTGAAGACCACTACTAGGCAGTTGTCTTCTCCTCCACAGTCACCTTATGCCACTTCTGCTGAATGCCCCATGCGTCTACGCAAACTTAGCCAAGACCTCAGCTTGAGTCAGGGGTCACTCAGTGTTGAGCGATGGAAGACAAAGAGACAACGTTCCTGCAGCATTGCCAGCCCAGCAGGTTTCTGTGGTAGTTGGTATCAGGATCTAGACAGGTTTCCTGAGCTTTTCCAAAGAGAATTTCACTCTTTCAGAAATCAGCAATCAACAGCTAGAAGCACATTTCAAGATGTATTCTTAGGTGAGATGGCTCTTGGTACTAGATTACTAGATGAATGAGTAAGTTGCAAGCTAGAACACTATTGAGTTCAGGATATTCTGTTTTCCCTCTGTACGTGTTGGTTTCTTTCAGGTTCTTTACCCACTCGCCTCTTTCCAAAATGTGGAAATTTACCATCCGAGTCCAAACCTGACAAGGTTAAAGCAATCAAATAGTTTAAATTCTAGGTTGGTTTTGGTAACTTTTTCTCCTTACAATTATTTTATTAATAGTTAATTAATTATTAGTTATTAGTTATTAATGTTAGCCAATATTTATCCTATATAGCATGCAATCAGGCGGCATGGTGGTGTAGTGGTTAGCACTGTCGCCTTGCACCTCCAGGGTCTGGTTTCGGTTCCTGGCCAGGTTTGATTCCCATCTCTGTGTCCATGGAGTTTGCATGTTCTGCTCGCTCTTGGTGGGTTTCCTCCGGGTACTCCGCTTTCCTCCCCAGTCTAAAGACATGTAGGTTGATTGGCACCCTGCCCAGGGTTTACCCCGCCTTGTGCCCTAAGTCTCCTGGGATAGGCTCCAGGCCCCCCCACGACCCAGAATACAGGATTGAGCGGTATAAATGATGAGTGAGTGAGTGAGTGAGCATGCAATAAGAGTGTGCTATTGCTTCCCTTACTGCTGCCACAACCATGGAGCCCAGGAGAGAAAAAGTCCTGTCATTACCGTGGGAAAAAATGGTGTTACTCTTGGAAGAACCACTTACTTCTCTTCATGTGGCTTACACTTTCATCAAAAGTAATGTACATTTAACTAGAGATGGCCAACGCACACAAATCCTTTACGCTAGGTAAAATATTACTTCGTTGAAGGTAAAAGGCTTCTATTACCATTACTACTTGAGTAAAAGTGCAAAAGAGCTCACCTTCATGTTTACCTGATCATGTTTACCTAAAATAAGGTAGAAGGTGTTAAGAGTCTCTCTCTCTCTCTCTCTCTCTCTCTCTCTCTCTGAGAGAGACCCAGTCTGCTAGCATTTCCGCTCCTGATTTCAAACACGTGGATTTAACGAAGGAAAGGGTAATTACACATAATGGTCAGCAGATGGTGATGTTCTCACTTCAAATACTACACACCATGTCATGCAGAAATGTAGTGAAGTAAAAAGTATTGATATTTGCTCCAGAATGTAGTGCAGTAATATGTGATATATGTGCTTAAATTCAGTAAGAAAGTAAACTTATTTAGTCAGCTTTCACCCCTGCATTTGGCACAGGGAACAAGTGAGCGAGTTTGAGGCTTGAGCTCTTGAGGTCAATTGAGGTAGCATGGTTCTGTTCACATTTGTACTTCATCCTCTTTACCTGGTAGCTGCTAGGTCATAAATGAGAACCCTTATTTCATCTCTCTCTCTCTCTCTCTCTCTCTCTCTCTCTCTCGCTCAGGTCGTACTCTTTTAGAAAGGTGCACAGCTGCTGATTCTAATGGTGATGATGAAGAAGCCGAGAAGATTTGTTCATGGTTTCTGGCTACGGGAATTCTCCAGCCCTTCAATGACTGTCTCGGAAAACCAATCACAGGAAGCGATGCGGTCTGCAAGCTCAGCTTTAACGTAAATATTTCATTTTTATTGACTTTATTGTCCTGAATTCATTTCCAGTTTTAATCATAAAAGCCACCTCATCATTACTTCTCTTGTAGGCGAAAACAGCTGTAAACCTGTGAAAAAAGCTTAAACTTGTCTAATAATGTCTACGTAGCTGTCGGTCACGTTAGAACAGAAACTAAGATTAATCATAATGATATCACTTCTGACTCATGAAGATTTATATCCAGGACATGACAACTGTTTGCCTCTGTGAATTATATCTGATTATTTCTTAGGCTAAATATTTAGCTGAATGTGTATGCAGAAGAAAGTGTGTGTGTGTGTCTGCAGATAATTTTTTGCAAGTGATAAAGGGAGGCAGGCGGCTGCTGAAGCCTTGAGCTAAAATAAACCCTGTTTTCGCACATCATTAAACACCTCAGGACACTCGGGCCTGGGGGGAGAAAAGTGATTTTGAAATGTGTTTGTGTGTGTATACACGTGTGTGTGTGTGTGTGTGTGTGTGTACCTGTGTGCTCATGCTCATTTTAATGAAGGGTGCCAATATTTTTGCTCATATTCATGAATCATCATGTGACTGATCATAGCAGCAATAACTGCCCTTTTTCTTACTTAATCAGAGCTGATTTGTGTGTGAACAAATGAGCTCACACACACACACACACACATGTATTTGCTAAGCTCATTACATAAACGCTCCATGTGATCTGTTCTTTTGATTCTGCTTGTTAATCGATGTCTTTAACTGGCATGATGCCAACTGCCATTTCATGGGCGTCGTTATGACGTGTGAGGATTAAAGAAGATTTTGTTTCAGCGGTTGTCCCACATTCTTAGATGTGAGTTTTAAAGTCAAGCCCAGGAATATACAGTAAGACATTGTAGTTTGTATAAACATTTCTGGCGGGGTTTCCACGAATTAATAATAGAATCACAATAATATAAGGAAAAATAAGGAAAATCAATAAAGTTAACATTATAATATTGTCATCAATTTAAAATAAGATGGCCTAGAAGAAAAATTATTTAACGGCTAAATCAAGCTAGCAAAGCATCATGAAGATGTCATGGCATAGATATGGCTTAAGTGATGTGTTGAAAATGGTGTAGTAATATTAATCTTAAAAAACCCTGAATTACTCACTTGGCAAAAAGATCTGAGAGCACACCAGCAGAGGTCGCTCTTCCTTTTAGATAGACGTGTTTTAAAGAAACTCCCTACATTCCCATATTAATATTGATTTGAATTATTGTTTGCACACTGTCCTTATAGTGTTTATTTTCTAAAACACTCTCTCTCTCTCTCTCTCTCTCTCTCTCTCTCAGAAAGCTCAGCTGTACACATGGGCTCCACTCGGTCATCCTGAGGCACGGGCACCAGGGCGATTACAAGCCCTCTGGCCTCCAGCCTGTACTACAGCCCAGGTGTGTGTGCCGTTATTAATACATTTATTTATAGACTCATTTAGCTCATATATATATATATTCTGTAAACACAGTGTATCCAGAAAGTATTCACAGCGTTTCACTTTTTACCACATTTATGTTACAACCAAAATAGACTAAATTCATTATTTCCTTAAATTCTACAAGCAAAATTGTTTGAAAAGTAATTAAAAAAAAAAAAAAATTTAAAAATCACCTAACCATTCGCAGTCTTTTTCATGACACTCAGAATTTAACTCGGACGCATCCTCTTTCCACTGATCATCCTTGAGATGTTTCTACAACTTGATTAGAGTCCACCTGTGATAAATTCAGTTGAGTTCAGAGCACAAACCAAAACATGGAGTTCAAGGAATTGTCGGTAGACCACAGAGACAGGATTGAATCAAGGCACAGATCTGGGGAAGGGTACAGAAAAATTTCTGCAGCATTTAAGGTGCAAATGAACAAAGTGGCCTCCATCATCCATAAAGACAAAAAGTTCGGAACCACCAGGACTCTTTCTAGAGCGGGCCGCCCGGCCAAACTAAGAGATCCAGGAAGAAGGGGAACCCTCCAAAGGAACAACCTCTGCAGAACTCCACTAATCAGGTCTTTATGATAGAGTGGCCAGACAGAAGCCACTCCTCAGTAAATAGCACACGCCTGGAGTTTGCCATAAGAAAAAAAAAAAATATATATATA
>JAOVVA010000002.1:24001279-24013534 GCA_028565275.1 Leiocassis micropogon | reverse complement strand
CACACACACACACACACACACACACACACACACACACACGCACACACACACACACACACACACACACACACACACAGTTCATCTCACCTGCTTTAATTAAGGACTCAGTGTTAATATGTCTAGTACATGTTTTGCAATTTACAGTGAAAACAAATTCCAAAATATAATGTAATCTCTCCCAATGGTTTTGGATGCATGTGAATTATGGATTAATTGCAAAATTTCCCTACTCTCCCACTCTTTGACATTACATTTGGGTCCATTCCTGAGCAAAAAATGAGTTTTCACCCACTCAAACCCTTTGTCACAAGTGTACTACTTTTAATTCTCTTGCTTTAAATGTTATTTTAATTTTAGAAGTAAGAAATGAAAATTTAAATAACATTTGTCTCCCTATTTTGCTGATCTGAAAAAAGATCTGATTCATGACAAAAAACCGGCAAAAACAAATTGCGACTTTTGTAATATTATTATATTAAGAATATGTTTTGGGAAAAATAATCAAAGATTGCCAGTGTGATGGAGAAGAAAGCTCAATTAGTTGACTTTGAACATGGCATGGTTATTGGTGCCAGCCCAATGAGACCATGTGGTCAACGCACAAACGTCTCCAGGGTTTACAGAAAATCGTCTGAAAAAGAGAAAAATATCTAGTGAGTGGTAATTCTTTGCGAGAAAATGCCTTGTTGATGCCAGAGGTAAAGAGAAGAATGACCAGACTGGCTCAAGCTGATAAAAAGGCAACGGTGACTGAAAAAACATGCTGAAAAGCATCTCTGAATGCACAACATCAAACCTTGAAACAGATCGGCTACAGCAGAAAGAACACCACACTGGGTGCTGCTCCTGTCAATAAAGAACAGGAAACTGGGACTACAAGTTGCATGTGTTCACCATATTTAAGGAAAAGAAAATTGGTAAAAACATTGCCTGGTTGGATGGGTCTTAATTTCTACATTTGTGACATTTGGATGGTAGGGTCATAATTTGGCATAAACAACATGAAAGCATGGATCTCACCTACCTTCTATCAACAATTCAGGCTGGTGGTGGTGGTATAATGGTGGTGGTATAATGGTCTGGGGTTGATTTTCTTTTAACACATTGGGCCCTTTAGTCAAATTAAGCATGGTTAAAATGCCACAGCCTACCTGAGTATTTAGTTCTTGATTGTGTCTGTCTCTTTATGACCACATGATATTGCTCTACTGTATGTCACAAAATTATCTCAAACTGGTTTCTTACCACTGACAATGAATTCACTGTATTCAAATGGGCTCCGCTGTCACCAGGTCTCAATCTGATAGAACACCTTTGGGATGTGGTGGAAAGGGAGATCATGGATGTGATCATGTCAATACAGACCATATTCTCTAAGGTACTGTATGTTTTCATCATCTTGCTGAATCTGTGCCATGAAGAATTAAGGCAGTTCTCAAGGCACAAATTGGTCCAACTAAGTACTTGGAAGTTGTACCTAATGAAGTGGCTGGTGAGTGAGGCCTAGCCTAAACCATTATTTTTGCTAGCTGTCACTGTTACATTCCTGCGTGGTTCCATGGTATGAAAACAGGCATCCCAGTAAAAATAATGCACCCCTAGCAGCCAATGGAAAGCAAGCATTTTCTATGATCTATGCACGTTGTAATTAGAGGTAGTTTACAACAACAGTTACGCTGGAGTTATGTAAGTGTAGTAAATCCTTCAGCAGCTTCTCATTGAAATGATCTTCACCGCAGTGTTTTCCAGAGGGGATATGTCTTTTATTTAGTATTCGGAAAGCATCCATTCATTCACCACAAATAGGAAGAAATAGCGCAAGTCAGCAGCACGATACGCAGAACGCTAACTTCCGAACCCCCGCTGCTCGGTGATTAACGATGTGGTTGTTCCTTCGTTAGGGGGAAAAAAAGGACGCTTGATGACTAAGCATGCATGGGTGTGTTCCTTCATGCCCGTGCATACAGACTGAGGGCAAAAATAAAAAAAAATATTTTTGCTGATGTGTTTTGACAAGAGACTTAACACATTATGTGGTGGAAAATGTTCTAAATGAACTGGAAAAGAATGATAATGATATTAGGGAGTGACCGGGGTATGAATAAGAAAATGGGAACTTGGGTCAAAGGAATGTCTGTTATTGGGAACGTACATAGATTATTGGTAAGGACTAGCGGTTCTGAGCACTTTGTGGGTGTTTTGACTCTACAGTATTTTATTTCTCCTCATTCTCTCTCTCTGTCTCTCTCTCCCCCCCTCTCTCTCTCCCCCTCTCTCGCTGTGTGGGTCTGGGCTAAGTTAAAGATCCACAGAGCCCAAACCACAGGCTTACCCAGAGACTCCAGCCAGCCTGGTGTGGTTTTGTGGTTACGCCGCACTGTGGCCGTATGTCTGCGAGTGTGTATTGAAGCAGCCTACTGTTGAAATGCATCTATTCTCTGTTAGTTATTTGAACCCTGGAATCACATTCACTCTGTGTGGTTGGAGAACTTGGATGTGGCGTAAGAAGTCATGGGTTTGATCCCAGCTGATGTTACTGCCCCAGTGTCATTAGGATTCTAACTGCCAAAGCACTACAGGGGCTGTTGTTTGGGGTGTGTGATATATAAAAACTTATATTTGAAATTAAATGAGACATGATAAGCAATGTTTACTGTTCTGCTGCTATAGAGGAATATTAAAAAGCTATCATGGTTTGTGATAAATATATAGTCAGCACAGAGCCATCAATCCATCCAGCCATCCGTCCATAGGTGTGTTTTAAAAAACCAGCAAGAAACATATCTAAACCTCTGGAAATTTGTCAAGAACTTTATCTCTGTTCAAGATAAATATATTTCCACCATCAATCCCTCCACTCATCCATTATTAGGTATGTTCCTGGAGGCCAAAAAAAACTTTATCAGAAACTCAGGAATGTGTTCAGACATATTTTCATGGTGTCTAAAGGTCTTTTCAGAAACTTTGCAACATTTTCTTAGTTTCAGAAAATATATATCCATTTATCCACCCACTGCACGGCACGGTGGAGTAGTGATCATCACAGTCGCCTTGCACCTCCAGGGTCCTGGTTTGATTCCCGCCTCGGGGCGTCTGTGCATAGAGTTTGCATGTTCTCCCTGTGCTTGGTGGGTTTCCTCCAGGGACTCCGGTTTCCTCCCACAATCCAAAGACATGCAGAACAGGCTAATTGGTGTTCTTAAATTTCCCGCAGTGTGTGAATGAGTGCACGAGTGCATGTGTGAGTGCGTATGTGCCCTGCAATGGATTGGCACCCCATCCAGGGTCTATACCGCCTCATGCCCTAATTCTCCTGGAATAGGCTGGAGTCCACCTGTGATCCTGTATACACGACAAAGCGGTATACTGTAGATGAGTGAGTGAGTGAGTTATCCACACCTATCCAACCATCCATCCATCCACCCATTCATGCATCTACTCATTAACTACCCACACATTCATTCATCTACCCTCCCACTCAACCACCCATCCATTACATGAACCAAATCCATCCATTCACCCATCCATCCATCCATTTGGCCAACCACACATCCATACAAACACCCGGTCACCCAAACATTTACCCATTCATCCACTAAGACCACATACCCTTTCTCCCATCCACCTTTTTATCCGTCTTTCTGGCCACGAAATCCCTTTTAAAGGAACTCACCTTTTTCCATTAATTTAGAAACACTGTCTTGATTTGAAATCCAATGATTCAATGATGAACCAGAGACCTTTTTCAGAAACTTCATAATATTACCAGGCACTTTTTCTAAAATGCTTATTTATTATTACTTTTTATATAACTTAGGAACTTCATGGAACTTCATGAAGAACATATTTAGGAACTAAGGTTCTTTAATTTAAAGACATTTTTTTTCAGTTGTTTGTAGTTGTAGTTTTGGTTGAATGGCAGTGGTACTGTAGCTCAGAGGGCTAAGGCACTAAGTTACTGATTTGGACGTTTGACGCTTCGAGCCCCAGCTCCACCAGGTTGCCACTGTTGAGCCCTTAAGCAAGGCACTTAAACCTATCTGCTCCAGGGATGCTGTATCATCGCTAGCCCTGAACTCTGACTTCAGTTACACTAGGATATGCGAAGAAAGACTTTCACTGTGCAGTAATGTATATGTGATAAATAAAGACTTAAACATAACTAATTTATTAGACCTTTTTAGTTTATTTTAAGGTATTTCAAGGTGGGGAAGGTTCTCTAAAATTTGTAGAACCTCCGAAGTATCGCACTTTATCTGTCTAGCTCTTATGGTATATGTTTTATAATGCATTTTCTATGCATTTGTATGATTACAGTACTTTATATCTTCATTATATTGTTTTATTTAGCATTATGGACTAAAATAACTCTGGGCCTTCTGGGTTTGCCAAAAGATGTCTTTAAGCAGTGGAGAAAGAAATATATTCTGATTCTATCCTTTGTGGCCTCTTGTACTCAGAACCCACAGAGTCCTGGCTTTTCCCAACCATACCACACACACACACACACACACACACACACACACACACCACACACACACACACACACACAGAAAGATCAGGCCAACTGTTTCTCATATTAGTACCGCTACCCCTCCAGGCCTGTGCCATGAGTTCACATACAGACAGCTGAGAATAATATTTGATTAGAAGCTTTCCGTTATTGCTTTTAATGTTGTCGTGTTTAGACCTGACGCGTGTGATGTGGTGATTCTTGCCCAAGATAATAGTTTCCATACCCATTTTCAATTCTGTACACACAGATTTTGCATTTTTTTAAATTAGACAAGAAACAACAACAACAACAAAAATTTCATCTAGAAGTAATAAAAAAATGATGTTCTTGTCCACTAAGAAATTTTAGACAATGCCTTATGACCTTGTCACATGAACTTCTTTTAATATTTACGTGTTTACAACGGAATTAATCAGCTTTCCAAACTCTTCCGCACCCCTGTGGTGAATTGTGGGGCATGTCAGCACATTGCAGATCCCAAACTAGGATCATGTTCTGGACAGCTTTGTCACTCATATAATTACATTTGGCTGAACTTTATGGACTTTTATATTTCTACATCCATATGAGGACAAAGCTGTGAATAAAACACTGCACAGCTCAGCACAATAGCCTGATGCAGGATCACAGAGTTTTTAAATATTGTATTATTAAACAAATCTGTTTATGGAGATGTTGATATATCTGGCAATAATATACTTTAATGTTTTGGCCAAAATATCATTGTAGATGGATAGATAGATAGAAAAAGTCTCTCTGCTTTAGCTGACCTTTGACCCCCCCTTCTCTCTCTCTCTCTCTCTCTCTCTCAGGTGGTAAAGATTTTGAGTAATAAACGTTCCCAGGCTGTAGGAATCCTGATGTCCAGTCTGCATTTGGACATGAAGGACATTCAGCATGGTGAGGTTTAGGTTTGTGTGTGTGTGTGTGTGTGTGTGTAGATGTCTTTGCCCTTTCCAATGCATGTATGTTAGAAAGATTTTATTCATATAATGCAATGTATAAGTATTTGCTCCCCTTGATCTTGAACACTACACATATTTTAATGTTAATCAGGGTCATGCTGGTTTAGATTATGGTAATAGTTTCTTTATATTTTTGGGAATCACTGGGGGAAAACAGGGCTGCTGAATGATGACAATTTTAAAGCTGGAAGCATTGAGAGTGCTTCTGGCATCCTTTAAGCAGAATGTCATTCTAACGACAGTATGATTTTTCCAGATTTACCGGTTTTCCCCTTTATTAATGATAGAGAATGATCGTGAAGGAAAATGAAGAACGCAGGCAACAAATGTACAAGTTTGTTTATTTATTTGAGTTAATATGTTTTAATGAATGAAATGATTATTTCTGGGGAACTAGCAGAGATTCACAGCACTGTACACAGCGTGCAGTCTTCATGTGAGATAACGAGTGGATTTACAAATAAAAACTTCCCTATAATACAGAAGAAATATTGTTTTACAGTATTGTTTTACAATGTAGGAAGAAATAAAAATCGGGAAAGACCATGGAATTAGAAGGTGTGTCCAAACATTTGACTGGAAGTATACATACATGGACATACATACATTTATACATACTGTACCAGTGTGTGTGACTGGTTTAGGATCTGGGGAACATCTTGAACTCTTTGTCATCTTCCTTAAATCATTCCTAAATGGTCCTGAAGTGTGGCAGGGTGCATTATCTCGCAGTGAAATCAGGGAATACTTGGTCTGCAGCAATCTTTGGTAGGTGGTACATATGTTAAAGTAACATCCTCATGAATGCCAGCACTCTTTTATGAGAACTTTTCAGCAGAACATTGTCCAGAGTATCACATCTGTCTTTGCTGGCATGCCTTCTTCCCATAGTGCATCCCAGAGTCATCTATTGTTTAGATAAATGAGGCACAAGAAAATGTGATCCATCCAACCAGGCCACCTTCTTGGTTTGATGTTCATATGCCCATTGTAGGAGCTTTCAGCAGTGGACAGGGGTTTGTGTGGGCGCTCTGACCAGTCTGTGGTTACGCAGCACAAACAGGCTAGCCTTTGCTTCCCATGTGGATTAATGAGCTTTGGATGCCCATGACTCTGTCACTATCTCTTCTCCTCATCCTATGTTGGTGTACAGTAGTCCTTTAGTTCATCAGCAAGACCATGCGTTATTATTTGAGAAAACCCAAACAGGATGAAGAATTATGCATGCGCGAGCCAGCATGAGTTTGGAACTGCTCGTTATTCCACACACACATCTAACTGTAATTATCTGTAATCATTCTGAGCCTCGTCAATAAAAGCTGCTCCGTGCAATTAAATCACATGGATTTTATGTTATGATTGAAATAAAGCGAGGCACTCTTCCAGAGTACAAAGACCTGTGGTTTTGTGGTTTCATGTGCCATTGCCACATAAAGTGTGATCTGTTATTAAAAATGCCAAGCCGCAGAGTGTTTAACGAACGCTTTATGGGCCTTTTCACTGCTACAAATAGCAGCAAGTGAAGACCCATATCCTGTTATGCACTGTCTTAACAACATGCTCTCACGATTTGAAATCCCAACTTGTACAGAAAGTTCAGGTTAGGTTGAGGGGGCGGGGTTATCGCTAAAGATATTCGTAAAAGACCTAATAAAATTCTTACACAAGCTTTCAGAATTTACTCTATTGCACAAGATATGCTGAATAATTCATTACCCAGATATTAATAGCATCAGTGTGGTTTGGTTATGATGGAATAGGAATTCTGATAAACTGATTGTTTGAACAGACTGGGTGTTTTTATTAGTGTTTTCCACACCACTAATAATCTATTTTTCCTTTTTTTTCCCAATCACTAATGGCTATTTGCACTGTCACATGACTTTCATAAGCTCTCCTGTTTTTCCCCTACCAGAAGAAAAACACACTCTTGCCTGGTCAGTACTTGTTTATGTGTGCACATCACTGCTTTATCATTATTGTTTGCTTCAATTGCCTCACATGCAGCAACAAAAAAAAAATCTGTCCTTAAGAAGGGTGTGATTTATTTCCAATTTCCAGCATTCTGTGCAGAAGATCATCTATTGTTGTACTGGAATGAAATTAGACTGATACATACAAAAATAATATTTTGAATCCATTTTGCTAACCACGATAGAAAGTTACCAGAACACCAAGTGCACCACAGCCCACCATGCACTGGGCCCAGCAGGCAAAGAGCCCAAGGCTGCTCACCCGGCCTCGAAATTCCCCAAATCCCAATCTAATTGAGCACCTTTCGGATGCGCCAGACCAGCATTTCCTATTCAATTCACATTACCCAAAGAATCCACTGCCAACATCTTGGCGCCAGACACCACAGCATACCACTAGAGATCCCCCAGGGCCACCCCGGTGGCACAAGGGGAACCCAAACCCTAGGTGGTTTTAATGATAATGGTTTTAATGTTATGGCTGATAGGTGTACATTAGAAGCTAATATGTACACACTTCCCCATCCTTACTAGGATTTTTTCCCTCTTGAAGTTAAATTTACTGAGAAAATGCCTCTGTTCTGAAGATATAAAGTAAAAAGAAAAAGAAAAAAATTTTCACCTCCTACATTTACAAAGCACTGACACTGGAGACTCCTTATCCACGCTGCTACATTTGCTTTCATACTTTACAGTATGTTAAAATTTAAGCATTTAGATGTCTGTAAGGATAGAAAAGTGTGAACATGTACTTCAAGGTTTATCAGGGATTTAATTCAATACTTCAACCCTTTTACTTCTACTACCTGTAATTATTGGTAATAATTGCTTCCTAAGGGAGCTTATACTCTACATTTGACAGTTTTCCCATTCAAATGCAGCTAATTCTGCAAATCAGCCTATGCTATGAAAGATATTCATACGCTAATCCGAGGTCACTGACTTAAATCTACATGTGCATACATGTTTTTTTTTGCAGCTCTGTGTGTGTCTCAGAGTAAATCGCATTCCAGTTTTTTTTTTTTGCCATTCCAGACGTCAATTACTCCATGTCTCCGGAGCCAGGGCCGAGTCTCTAAATGCTTCAGATGTCTTCATAGAGTTCAGGCCAGTCAGGAATCTGAGTGTTCAGCCTGAACAAACATAATGGAAGTGAAATTGCTCAACTCGCCACCATCAGGGCTGAAGAGTGGCTTTGGCTCCCTTCAACATGTTTTGCTGTAATCTTGGCCTGTGGTGATGTTGGATCAAACCAGCCGTGAATGATATTTTCTGGAACTTATCACTGTTTTGCTTGATAATCGTGACATTTCATTTCTTTTCTGCATGTTTTTCATGGGTTTGTTTGCTCTGAGCTGGTTCGGAAATGAACGCTAATTAAGGTATGATGGTGTGCTCCATGAACCTGAAGCAGTTATAATGTTACTGTTATTCATAACTGCGGTTTCCATCCATGAAGGTTATGATTGATCGTCTCAACAAGTCTGTTTTAAAAATAGTCTAGCAATTTTGGTTTCTAAATCGAATTATTTAATACCTTATGTTATGTAAGAGAAAATAAGCAACAATTCACATAAATCTTACAGTTTATTAAAATAATGCGTAAGTGAAATATAGCACATTCCTCCATGTTTTTTTCCCCTAAAAAACATCTATTTATTTATAAAATGTAAATGCAAACATACTGTAGGCTTTACATTCAAATTTAAATCACAGCACTAGATGGCACGGTGGCGTAGTGGTCAGGGCCTGGGTTTGATTCCTGCCTCTGTGTGCATGAAGGTTGCATGTTCTCTCCATGCTTGATGGGTTTCCTCTGGGTACTCTGGTAGTCCTATCAAACAAGGGTTGGGTGATCGGAGACGTGCCCCGGGACATTAAACAGTTCACTGCAAACCACCATATTGATGCAGCTACTATCATCTTGGCAAGCAGCCTCATTGCATATCCATAGAAAGATGCCGGAGAGCCATAAAAGTGCAAGGGGTTGCTCAACCTTTTGACCAACAAAGTAATTGCATGGGCAACTATGGTATGGACAGAATGGGAAGGAAACATCAGTTCCTAAAACTATTTTATCTATATGTAATGAAAGAGGTTCCAAGAGGGTCTTTTTTATCATTATCCAGAGGGTGAGGTAGTGGGGGAACATTTCCTTCTGCACAAACAGGACAACCAAAGCACAGCAGAATATGCTTTTATTTTCTGCATCAAGGAATAAACCAGCTCTCAATGTGGTGCATTGTCAAGGATTTTGAAGGAATCTGCTAAAAGAAATGGCATGACAAATTGACCAGGTTTTAGATGATACTCTGATTGGCATTTCCATCTGCCTTGACACTTAAAGGAATCAGTACTCCATGCTTGACAACCAGCCATCTTTCACATGTTATTAGACCTAGAGCCTCTACAATTGGGACTGACCAAAGATAATGAAAAGGAGCAGCAAAGATGATGCCAGGAGCTATATTTTTACTGCCGCAGTGATCAATGCCATGTGGCTCATTGCACAGAGAAACCAACACATAGAAAACTCAGGTGTCTCATGGCATGAGCTCCCTAAAAACCTCTATTCTCATCACCATATCTACCACACATTTCATTCAGTAAACAATCGTCATTGTCACAAAGCAGCTTTACACAATCATAAGAATTATGGAAGTTTGTATGAAATGTGAATGTGTATGAATCAAAATGATCAGACGGCGACAGTGGCAAGGAAAAACTCCCTGAGATGGCAATAGAAAGGAAACCTTGAGAGGAACCAGACGAACTCCTATCAAACTTGGAATTCCCTTGCTGCACAGTCATAACTGCTTATCTCCTAGAAAGAAATGGAAATCACATGCTGGTGATCATATTAACAAGCTCACTGTCTACAATTGCTGCACCTGTCAATCACATTTGTGACAATCAAACCCAGGTGAATATCTCAAATAAAATAACATGAATTCAAAGAAGTATTCAGTAAAATCAAATAAAGCGCATTTGTTCAACTGGGTTAATAATCCATCTCCCAAAAAGAAATGCAAACTAACAAAGAATACATAGCTAAGGCATTATGTGATTATATCCACCCATCCACATCCCCTGCTTCAGTTGTATTCTTTTTTTTTTTGTGGAGAAAGAAGGGGTCATGGGGTCTTGGACTGATTACCGGGTTATGGTGAGGTACAGATATTCTATACCACTGGGCCTGTCTGACCTGAAGCAACTTAGCAAAGCCAAGATTTTAGCAGAAAACCTGCATCTGTACAGCATGTGTAATCTAGAGCGGATTCAGGGATGGGTGGGAAAAATGTCTTTAACACCAACTACAAATAATGTGTAATGCTGTTTGGGCTTTTGTCAGCACCAGCGGTATTTCATTGCTTGATTAATAATGAATTGAGAGACATGCTCGGAAGGTTTGCGCACATTGATGACATTTTGATACAAATCTCTCCTGTCTTGTGCGTCACTCCTTTTAAGTGTGTGAAAAGAGTCCTGTCTCATTTAGTAGTGTACCAGTTACATGTAAAAGGAGAAAAATGTGAATTACATAACCTTCTTAGGATAAATCATTGGGTAACAGAAATAAGGTGTTGGTACGTAGTCATAGACTGGCCTTTCCCAACAACTACAATGCTGTCTGAGATTCACAAATTATTACCAGTGCTCCATAAATGGGTTTTGTACGATCACAGCTTCCCTCACCTCCCTCATGAAAACAAAGCCCAGCACATCCGGTGGAATAAATCTGTTAACCAAGGCTTTGAGAAACTAAAAGGAGTTTTCTCAACAGCACACATTTTGAAATATCTAGACCTCTCTAAATCCTTTGCTAGGAAGATTGATGCATCAGAGACTGGAGTGGGAACAATTCTATACCGAAGGCTTGGGGATAAAGCTAAACGGCATCCAGTGGCAGTCTTTTCTAAGAAGATGACCCCTGTGGGAAGAAATTATGATGCAAGCAACATGGAACTTTTGGCAGTTAAGCTAGTGATGGAGGAATGGTGACACTGGTTGGATGGAGTTCATCCCTTTGTGATATACAGTATACTGACCACAAAAACTTGGAATATGTAAAGATTGCAAAGCATTTGTACTCACTTCAAGCTCGCTGTTTCTTGCCATCTGCCAGATTAAACTTTTACGCTATTCTGATGCCTCAGTTCGAAAATGACACGCAGATATGTTATCATGGATATATCAAAATACCAAAGGAGTGTCCTTGTAAAGAAATACAGTAAAACCTCGGATTGCGAGTAATGCAGTTTGCGAGTGTTCCGCAAGACGAGCAAAGATTTTTAAATACATTTTGACTTGGAAAATGAACAAGTCTTGGTTTACGAGTACCGAGTAAACCTCTATTATTAGAGGTTAAAAATCCATTTTCTCCCTCTCTGTTGTTATGTGTGGTGTTATGTGTGTGCGGGCGCGTCTCGCCTTTAGTGTGTGTCTGAGTGTTTGTGTGTCTGCTTCACACACCCACACTAAAGGCGAGAGAGAGAGAGAGAGTGTGTGAACCGGCACGGTGTCAAATTACGCATGCGCACACACATAACGCACACACTCCGCAGCACAAGATTCAAATTCAAATTCAAATTTTATTTGTCACATACACAGTCATACACAGTACGATATGCAGTAAAATGCTTATACAACTGCCAGTGACCTTAAAAAAGAAAATAGTAAAAGCTTATACATAAGAAATAATATGAATGAAAGAAATACTTATAAAAATATGCTGTACAAAGTAAAATATACTGTAATAAGAGAAATACGTTAGAAAAATAAGATTAACTAGTGCAATGTA
>JAOVVA010000002.1:23986731-24001179 GCA_028565275.1 Leiocassis micropogon | reverse complement strand
CTCACACACACACACACACACACACACTCTCACACACACACACACACACACACACACACACACACACACACACACACTCACACACACACACACACCCACACACACACACACACACACACACACACACACACACACACTCTCTCTCTCACACACACATGCTATATTAATCATGATGTATTTTTTAAAATTATTTTACAAGTGATTTTTGTAAATTAATTTATTTTTGTGTTTGTTTTATTAAAAAATAATTTAGTGTTTTTCATTCAGTGACTTGGTTTGAAAAAAGGGGGGAAAAATCACCCATGCAATGGTGTGAATTACTATATGTCTTAATTATATACACTTGAGTTTGGTTTATTAATTAATTTCTTGCCTTTAAAATCATTTTAAATATTATTTTACATTTGATTTATAATTGATGATAAAAATATTTGCAATAATTATTTTTATATTATAATTTAAGCTTAAGCATTATTTCTAATTGCAATAATCACACCATTATTTTTTAATAATGAAAAATAAACCAATATTTGAATCATCACCATCATCAGCATAGTCACAGTTTATTATTACAATTATAATAATAATAATAATTATTATTATTATTATTAAGAAGTAGTATTAAATAGATTTTTATTGGTTTATTATTTTCCATAATTTTATTTTCAATGGTGGTAATTTTTTATATGCTTTTAATTTTTCAACCTAATCCTGCTTACTTCACACACTCTCACACTCTCTTACACACACACACACACACACACACACAGGTTCCTGCTGCAGCTGTCGGAGGTTCCTCAGTTCTCAGAGCGAGTTTTCTGCATCCTGGTTCAGTCCACATTCACCGAGAGCATCAGTTGTGTACAGAGGAAGATCAGCCTCCTGCAGAGTGTGTGCACGGTGAGAGCAAGAGAGGGGTCAAAGGTCAGCCAGAGCAGAGAGCTCTGTATCCACACTGTGGCAATACAAATAGTAATATTTGCCATGCCAGTAGAGTTACCTTTGTACTTAAACGTGAAGTAAAGAGACACAAACAGAGAGTGACGGGCAGAAGGTTAAAGAGAGAGAGAGGTAGAGAAAGGTAGAGAAATAGGAAGAGGCATATTGAGAATAATATAAATACCTCAGTAGAATAAAACCATGACTAGGTGAGAAAGACAGACTAAACTAAACCCTGAATTTTCTCTCTTCAGGCTCTGAGACAGAGTAAAAGTGTGCTGCAGGTTCTCGCTCTGGTTCTCACATTCGGGAACTTCATGAACGGAGGGAACAGGAGTCGGGGACAAGCGGATGGCTTCACCCTCGACGTCCTGCCCAAGCTCAAAGACGTTAAGAGCAGCGTGAGTGGACGGGGCCTGATGAGGATGAGGATGATGATGATGAAGGCTGGCTAAACAATAAAACAGTAGCTAAAATAAAACGCTAAAAAGCAAACATCCCAAAGTGTTTTACTCCTTATTATGATATTTCTCAAATAATGCATTGCTTCTTTATTAGAGAATGACCAATCATGATTTTAATTCATTTAATCTTGTTGAACATTCGTGACCGTGTGTGTGTGTGTGTGGATTGTCTTTCATCCTCGGAGCTTCTTGTAGCTAAACCATCCTCACAATTACAATACGATGAATGACAGCTTGTTTCTCCCTCTCCTTTTTCCGTTTATCAGGATAACTCCCGGAGTCTCCTCTCCTTCATCGTCGCTTACTATCTACGACACTTTGATGAGGTATGCTTTCCATCTCTCTTTATTTCCCTCTTTGTTCTTTTTTTCCTTCGTTTTCTTCATTTCACCCTTATGTATTTTCCCCCCGACTGACCATCAGCCGACATTGAGGAGCCGAGAGTCTAAATAAGCAGCTGTGACAGATGTGGGCTCATGTGACGTCATGTGTTTAATTGAGAAAAGATGGTGTGTTTCTGTGCTTCACCACACACTCCTGGGGTTCTGAGGATTAAAACAATGAAATAAGAGAAAACATATACACTTTTCTGTCTTATTCTAAATATAGTCAATTAACGAAGACATGTAGATGAGTGAAGTAAGCATTGGAAGCATTTAGCATTTAGCAAACCAGTAGATCCTTAAATATTACTGGCTGATTAGGTAAGGTTCTGGGTTGCTGATCAGATGATCAGAGGCTATTAACCCTCTCTACAACATTCAATTAAACTCATATCAAATTAAATTGGCATATCAAATTAAAACAGATTTTTCATTGTATGAACAGAACAGAAAGATGGGTTAAAGCTCACACAGAACGATATTCACTGATCCGAGTTCAGTTTTCCCTTTTCTCCTATCCAGAAGATTTAATTATAACACTACCTGACTGTTTGACTCAAACAGCACGAGAGGAAATGAGATTTGTAGGATAATGTTCTGATCTGGCGTGTGTTTCTAAACACCCTGTCTCACAGTGTAATTGCCTTGTTTAGCTCATACTGTATGTATGTGTATGTGTGTCAGGACGCAGGCCAAGACACGTGCGTGTACCCTTTGCCTGAGCCACAGGACCTTTTCCAAGCATCACAGATGAAGTTTGACGACTTCCGGCGTGACCTGTGCAAACTACGCAAAGATGTAAATGGTGAGAAAGTCAAACGCACAGCACACACACATCACATAGACCCAAACAGACACACACTCACCCACATATACAGTCACTTGGCTGGTACTGTTATACTCACATACTGTATATGATTACAAATTAGCTGTTTTTTTGTCTTTTGAAATGTAATAATCCAAGAGGTTTAAGCTGAGACGAAATTTCTAGTGAATGAAGGCGTAAAAGTGATTGACATTTACAGAAGACTTCAAAGCACAGTACGATGATGAGACTCTTAGCCGCAGGAAGAAATTTAAATGGTGCAAACGTTTTAAAGAAGGTCGTACGTCTGTGAATGATGATCTGGGCCGAGGTGGCTCAACGGATAACTTGCCACCAACTTAGGGAAGAGATGCATCTGTCTGTGAGAGTTATTGCCACATGCCCCCCGTACAGTCCTGACCTCACTCCAAGTTATTTTCACATGTTTGGGCCTTTAAAGGAGTTCCTGGGAGGCCAGCGTTTTAGACAATCACGGCTTTGGCGTACTGAGGAAACTTTCTCCAAGCACTAGTGAAACACTGGGATAAGTACGTTAGTGTAGCAGGGGATTATATACAGAAATAAAGATAACTTTTACTCTCATAACTGTAATCTATTATTCTGCACAATAAAACGTCCTGCTTTCACTTGAACACCTCTTGTATAATAAAAAGACAATAATAAATGATTCTATACACGACTGTGATGTCTAGTTTTGTCTATTCATTTGATTAAAATTATTTAAATTAATTGTAATTATTACAGTGAGTGTAGAAGTTACATATTTCAATATGTATGAGATGTTAGGAGTAAGTTGCAGGAATAATCAATAGTTAATCAGTAATGGCACGTGATCTGACCTGTCACACAGCAGACTTACTGTACTGTAACTACCTCGATTTTGACTCTTTTCCTATAACAGCATGTTTTATTTATCATTTACAACAGAAAATTAACATTAGATTTTTTATTAGTATTAAGTATTAAAGCTTGATATATAATATTGGGGCAGCATGGTGGTGTAGTGGTTAGCACTGTGGCCTTGCACCTCTGGGGTTCAGGTTCGATTCACACCTTGGGTCTGTGTGTGTGGAGTTCGCATGTTTTCCCTATGCTTGACAGGTCTCCTCTGGGTACTCCGGTTTCCTCCCACAGCCCGAAGATATGAAGTTTAAACTATTTGGCATTCCTGAAAATTGCCTGTAGCAGTGTGTGTGTGTGTGTGTGTGTGTGTGTGCCCTGACATGGATCGGCACCCACAGGATAAGTGACAATAGTATGTTTTTGACAAAGACAAAGTATATTGTAGTTTTAATCAGGTATCTTTCCTATAGTTACAGTATATTGTACATTGATCAGCCAAAACATTAAAAGCACTGACAGTTGGGGTGAATAATATTGTTATTGACAAAAAGCTAGAGAGTTAGAGCGTCTCCAAAACAGTAGGCCTTCTAGGGTGTTCCTGGTATGCAGTGGTTAGTACATACCAAAAGTAGTCCAAGGAAGGAGAACCGGTGAACTGATGACAGAGTCATGGGCGTCCAAGGCTCATTAATTCACATAAGAAGCAAAGAATAGACTGTTTGGATAAATCCCACAGAAGAGCTACTGCAGCACTATTTGTTAAAAAAGTTTTTTTCTGTCTATGATAGTAATGTGTCAGGACATACACTGGATCACAGCTTGGTGTGTAACCACAGACTGGTCAGAGGGCCCATACTGACCCCTGTCCACTGCTGAATGCTCCTACAATGGGCATGTAAACATCAGAGCTGGAATACGGAGCAAAAGAAGAAGTTGGCCTGGTTTAATGGATCAATTTTTCATCATATGAATGGCTGGCTTTGTGTGTGTACCTCACTTACCTGAGTGATAGTTAGCTCCATGGTGCAGTATGGGAAGAAAGCATGCCAGCAAAGACATTTCTGTGATTTTACTGGCCTCTTTCAGTAGGATAATGCGCCCTGCCACACTGCAAAACCATTTAGAAATGGTTTGAGGAGCATGATAAAGAGTTCAAGGTGTTGAATTAGTCTACAAATTTCCTCCAAGCATATGTGGGATGTGCTGGACTAACAAATCTGATCCATGAGTGCCCTACCTTGCAACTTAAAGGATCTGCTGCTAACACCTTGGTGCCAGAGACCACAGTACAACTTCAGACGCATCCACTTGCGGACTCCATGTTGTGATGGTTCACAGTTGTTTTAATGACACAAAAGGATCCTACACAATATTAGGCAGGTGATTCAATTGTTATGGTTGATCAGTGTGTTTGATACAGATGTTGTGGTGGAACATCTGCAAAACAAGTTCGTTCCAGTTATCATTTTCATTATAGCAACTAGGGGGAAAAAAAGCACTGTCTGGTTAAGTCCATATTAATAAGCAAACATTTTCTTGTCAATGCAGAGGACTATATCAATAAGTCAATGCAATGAACTACAGCAAAATAAACACGATAAACTAGACTGCAATAATAAAGCTCTATGGTATTTCCAGGCCTCATTCAGTGAATCAATAACATACCACAGCAACAGTTTCGTAACACACACGATTAGTTTATAATCCAATTCGCATGGACATTTTCTCTTTGAAGAATTTATTCAGTTGAAAATAACATTTATGCCGGCATTCCCTAAAATACGTGCCACGTCTGAAATTTTCTTATTTAGTTTGCCTGAAATTCTAAACAAAAAGAGAGGATAAATTAATTATGAAAAAAATATATGAAAATACAAAAAAAACAGAACATTAAAACAATACACTCTGTGGTCTAGTATGTCAGTACATGAATATTTAATTTAGCAATGAATAAAAAGTTGTAAACAAGTAAGAAGTGAAGCAGCATGCAACCAGTGGTGCGTAACATGGACTTTTTTTATTTAGATTCTTTTTTTTTTACACACAGATGCATCACTGCTGCTTTGTTCATTTGCTTATTTTACAAGAAGTGTTGGGTGACTCGACATGAAACTATAAAATTATATCTATAACACTTTCTTTTTTTCCTTTCTTCTTGAATATACTCACTGTCTACTTTAATAAGAACACCTGTACACCTGCTCATTTATTCAGTAGTTACCCAATCAGCAAATTGTGAGGCCAATCATCATGACATGGAACAAAACAGAGACTATCCTGTGTGCTTAGGATCTGGAGGCTGCAAAACTTCGTTGTTGGGAGAGATCATGACCAGCACGTGCTGCACCGCGGTCCCTCGACTGGTCCCACCATATCTCAGGCATTGAGGAAGACATGCGTCTAGACTGTTTTCTGTTCTGACACTGCGGTGGTTGTATGAACTTCCTCTAGATGTTCGTACAGATGAGTCGCTGGTAATCTTTAAGCGATGACTAAAGACAGACTTATCTGTTTCTCAGGTCTTTGGTACCCTGGATAAGGGTGTCTGACAAATGCTGTAAATGTGAATCAATAACCAGACCAGTTTGAGCTAACTGGAAGTCCATAAACACTCTTTACATCCATGGTGAGGAAAAAAGCATGGGTTAAAATGCACACTTATTTTAAAAAATATCATAGAGATTACACTTTGTCCCCACTCTGATGTTTACTGTAAACATTAATTGAAGCCATTGACCTGAGCATGTGCAGGTGTTCCTTATAAAGTTGATGGTACAGTAGGTTTACAGTATACATTTTCATTTGTATTACTGTACACGTAATATACATGTAACTGGAGTTTTCCATCAATCTATGAAGCTTGTGTGAACAACTGATTTAGAATTTGTAATCAGGAGGAAATCTTTGCATGCAAATACAGCCAGTGACTCTCAAATGCATGATACTCAGCCATGTTTCAGGCAAAGACGCAGCTTGTTGTTATAGATTACTTCTAACATGTGGTTTGCTGCAACCTTTACGAGTTATAACTATAAAATATAATAAATCATAGAGAATTGCCTGATATTAGGTCATTGCTGTAAGGTTATTTTAACTTGAAGACAAAAAACCTTTATACTGTATATTCTTTTTTTTCAATTTGAGAGCAGCCTTGTTAAGGACCTTGCTAGAGAACTCAACAGTGATAACTTGGAGGTGGTGGGATTTAAACTTTTTACACATAAAATGCAATGTACAATCAGTAATAAAATGACTAGAAATGTATTTCAATTCAATGCAATTTTATTGTATAGTGCTTGTCGCAAAGCAGCTTTACACAATCAGAAGAAATTATGGAAGTTTGTATGAAGAATGAATCTGAATGAATCAAAAGCAAGCCGAGGGTGACGGTGTCAAGGGAAAAAAAAACCTGAGAATGCAATAGGAAGGAACATTGAGAGGAACCAGATTCAACAGGGAACTGTAGGAACATAGCAGAGATTGATCTGCAGTCATACTGTGTGTTAGGCAGCTGGAAGTTCAATATAATGGTTGAGCCTTTAAGTTAATATGGAGTCCAGTTTGTTATTGGAGGCTCAGGTTTACTGTAGAATATTCCAGTCCTGAACTATCGAGCGACAGCAGTCACAGGTCCTCAGAGAACAGCTGTCAGCATCAGCCAAGGCCAGGACAGTCTTCATGGTAACGTGGAACCGTCCCCAGTCAACCCAACCCAACAATTTGATATAATCAGGCCCCAGATACTGCTCTGCTTAATAGTACTAAAAAAACTTTAGTATTCTTTAGTGTCTCTTTACATGATACGCAGTATAGAAGATGAATAAATGAAATATATATAATGTTAAAATGCTCTGACATTCCAGTAATACATTTCTATCACTTTAAACTCCTGGTCTTCACCTGACATGCCTCCTTTACACTGCCTAGCACTGAATATGGGACAGTTAACTATGAAAGCTATGGTGGATTTATGGGGCATAAAAAGCCATAGATCCAGTGTGATCCACAGGTGACCCTGACACACTCAGTTAAACCATGATCCTATTGTAATGCTACTCAAGACCATTCATGTACGCCTAACTGGGCTTGACAATAGGTCAAGATAAACAAGCATGTCTTAATCTGGATTTAAAACCACATACTGGCCTTTTACCCCTAAATCATAGATAGAGTATGCATAGCGGAACGGTAGCGTAGTAGTTAGCACTATCTCTGGGGTCAAGGGTTCGAGTCGGTGCTCTTGTTTCCTCTCACAGTCCAAAGGCATGCAGGTGATCTGGGTTCCCAAATTGCCCATAGTGGTGTGTTAGTGGGCCTGTGCCCTGCAATGAATTAGCATCTTGTCCATGGTGCACCCTGCCTTGTACCTCAAGTCCCCTGGGGTAGGCTCCAGGTCTACTGTGACCCAATACTGGATGAGCGATAGAGAAAATGGATGAGTAAGAGAGAGAAATAGAGAAGGCAACTTAACTAGAGAACAGACAAATGTTTAAAATTCCTTTTATATGCTATACGCTGTAGTGACTCCTACTGTAACTGTACTCAATAGTACTTCATAGAAATGTATACAGTACCTTTAACCATATGCACACCCTAGGACACTTTATCAAGGACATATTGAGTTAGAGCAAAGCTTAGTGTTAACATTCTAGAATGGTATTTTGAGGTAAATCTATTTCACATGAGAATTGTTTATTTTATTTACAAGCAAAGGGTCCGAGTAAGAACTCCTGAGGCAGGCGATTTATGTTATCAGATGTGGGGGTACCTTTCAACTGTAGGAGCTGGGAACACCCATGTTCCAATGAGTTACGAATCACTAGTCTTCAGCCCATTTGAACTTCATGATCTCAAATGAATCACACATCCTGTCAAGCGAGCCCAGCTGGCAAAATGACTAAACTTTCAACCCTTCAAAACTCGTTTGTATTTTCCTGCTAAACCAATCAAGTCGCGGGTCGCTTTGCGTAAGAGACCGTTACTGTAGCTTCATCAGCTATGCGCTTTATTTCTCAATCTATCCACAATTCATGCTGCTGAAAGCTGCTGGATTCCTCGTGAGACTTTTGGGCTTTGCTCATATTGCGGTCCATACAGCGAGTGAATTATCGCCTTGGGGGGGTTAGCAGAGTATCCAAGACTAAAACGCTAAAGCAGATGTTGTCAGCTTTGACAGTCACTAAGTGGTTTATTTAACCCAGTGATATCCTAGGAACATTAAAGGTGCAAGTACATTTTTTCTAATATTTAAATAAATACACAGCTATTCTACTTTTTCCTTTTTTTAATTGTATCTTTTTTTTTAGCAGACATTTTTGTACGTTTCTCAAATTAAACATTTAAAATGAGGAAAAAACAATCTGTCAACAGAATAAGACAATTTGAGGCCTGAATGGATGAATTATTATACGAAGAACAGAGAATATATAAACGTGTCCACTACAACATAAACCATTCAAAAACTAACCTTAGCCTTTTATTAAGAGGGAATTTTTATAAACCGAAAGAGAACACAGAGAAGTAGTTTAAATGACCTCATGTTTGTTTTAAAATGATCTTATAAGGGAAATATTGGTTAAACTTGGTTCAAGATGTTATCCTTCTGATAAAGATACGGTTGTCCATCATTGTATTTTAACATACCTCAATATATATCTGAAAAATAGCTTTATATTTACAGTGATGCTCAAAATAATAGCAGTGTGTTGAAAAAAGTGAGTAAAGCTTCATATCCATATAATAACTTTTAATTTAAATCACATAAATGCATTGGCACTGTATATCAAAGAATAGCAGTATAATCAGATATGAAATAAAATACATTGCCTAGCCAAAAAAAATAAAATGATAAAATGTGGCCATTTCAAAAGGATCAAATTATTAGACAGCATCAAGCAAAGAAAAAAAACTAAGGAGAATTGAAATTCCTGGAATTGGGTTAAGAACTCTTCAATACATTACTAAAAACTTGGAAGGATAGTGCTGAACCGTCAACTTTGTGGAAAAAATGTGGTCAGAACAAAATCATGAATGGCGATCATTTGGTGAAGTTGCATGGGAAAAAAAATCAACATTAATAACCAGAGCTATGTTCAATAGTGAAAGTAAGAGCATTTGCATATGCACACAATGTGACAAGAACTTTCAGAATTTGGACTAAACAGCTTTGTGTCCATAAGAAAACCACTTGTTAGTAAGAATAACCCGAAAAAATGCTTCAGTTTGCAAGGGCGCATAAAGATCGGACTTTGGAGTACTGGAAAAAGGTCATGTGGTCCGTTGAGTCCAGGTTGATCCCCTTGCAGAGCGATGAGCGCGTCAGGGTAATGAAGGGAAGCGCATGAAGCGATGCACCCATCATGCATAGTGTCCACTGTACAAGCCTCTGGACGCAGTGTTATGATCTGGGGTTGCTTTAGTTGCTCAGGTCGAGGCTCAGCAACAATATGTGGCAATAAAATGAAGTGAGCTGACGACCTGAACGTACTGAATGACCAGGGCATCACATCTATGGAGTTTTTCTTTCCTGATGGTACAAGCATACTCCAGAACTCAGATTGTGAAAGAGTGCTTCTGGGAGCACAAGGAATAACTGGCCAGCACATTGTGTGCTGTAATCAAAGCTAAATGCTGATTTTTTTTTTTTTTTTGGCAAGGAAGTGTATAAACATAAGTAACAACAGTAATATACTACTACTTATTCTTTTATATTTGTTGGATAACTTAGTTTTTTAAGCACTGGTTTACTTCTCTTAGAAACAAATAAATTGGATTATACTGTAATAGATAGCTGCTAAAGAGATTAGCATGTGACATGCCACATCCGGATTTTCCATGAACAGTGATGGAATTGACTCGTGGCTCATATCTAAGCTCCTGCTCTACGCATCACTCAGCAAGCAGCCACGGTCAAGCGGAGCAAAATATTTCTTAGAAGTTGCTAGCATAATGGCCATCTAGCAAAACAGGCCCAAGAACACATGACAGTTGTGTTATTTTGTCTCTGTTTCCACAGCTTGCTCATCTGAGATAGAGAAAGTGTGTGGTATGTCTGCAGACAAACATCTACAGCCCTTTAAGGACAAAATGGAGGAGTTTCTTTCTCAGGGTAAGAAACTTCCAGGAAGCGCACACACACACACACACACACACACACTGGGGGATTGCATCTTAGAATTTTTAAGAGATAATCCCTAATGAAAGATCACTCATCCCAGATCACTTTTCCTTTTGACAACTTGCAATATTTTGTTCCCTTCTTCATTTTTTTTTTCTTCAAGTAAGTGGTTGATGGTCTGGTTCTGGCTTTATACGCAATCAGGTATTAGGAAGATGGAGAGAGGATTGCATCAGGGTGCCGTGGGAAAACTTGGTGACATTCAAGATGACAAGTGACTGAACAAGTTCCTGAGTGACTCGAGTGGAGGAGAAGGTCAAATCCTTCTGACATTATAAAGCGGAAACGTGCATGATCAAGGCCGTGTACCGTCATGTGATTTGAGATTTGTCACAAGATCTTGTCCAGAAGTCCAGAGAAATCAGTCTTACTGGAACTTAGCTTCTGGATATCAGCCTTCTAGTGTTTGATGAAGCAAAGGAGAGAATACGTTGTGTGTCATCAGTATATTGGCATAGCAGTGACTCTACAAAAAAGAAAATATCGCTGACAAACCAAAAAAAAATTTACAAAATGACTCCTAAACAGTAAAAGCTCACATCATAAGCATGACTCCTTTACAGCTTTGTCTTCTTTAGATACAGTAAATTGTTAATTTCAGTCATTAGCTAACTCATCAGCGGTCATATCCCCTATACATACCCATGAAAAGGGGGCAAATACAATCGGCTCTGCAAAGATTCCCCAGCGCCATTAAACTGTCTGCGTGCAACTTTACTAATAAATTTTTGTTTATGATTCTTCCTGAGTTATTTATCTGTCATCTCTCAGCTCTCCCAAGACAGCACTGTCTGTAGGCCTGTCCTCTTCTGCTCTCTCTTCTTCATCTCCATTTTCAGCACTCCTGATATCCTGCTGTTTCTTTGATCTCTTGTCATCTCCTCTTTCACCGTGTTGAGAGGAAGACCAGCCTGCGCGTGTTTTATCCTTTATTTTCTCTTTTTCATTTCCTGTCCTGAAAGATTGGCCCACTTGTCTGGTTGTTTTCCCCATGTCTCATGCCAATCTAATAAATCACAGGCTCATGGGTACTGTTTGCACTCCAGCTTAGAATCAGTCTTTTTATTCATTTCAACAGCAGAATCTGAAAATACACAGCATCATCACTTGATCTAATGCAATCCATAAGGCTAGTCTGTATGTGTCTGTATATGACGTGCTGCACTTGCCCTAATGTACATGCAGGACCACCTAATATGAAGATTTGGAATTTGAAATTATTCTCTTATAACCACACATCCTGTTGATTCATTCCTTTCGTTCTACAACAATCAATCTGTCAATATATCAATGGTGGTGTTTATTCCACTAATAATTGGAAAATTAGCCTAATCAGAATAAAAATGCATCATCTAAACACCTCAATCAGAACAGTCTGACCCGATCCAGCCCGATCGGAAGGAATTTTCAATCAGAATGAGAGGTGTGGTGTAAACTTTTGATTATCTGTTCAATAGGTAAATATTTCACATGTTAACACTTGCTTTGATCGCTTCTGTCCTTTTGGAATAAATATTATTTTTCTGAGCACGTTTTCCCCACATTAAGGTTAAGGTGATGAGTTAAAAAGAACAGTAGAAATGTAGAATATTGCAAATATTGTTCCCATGTGTCCATCTTGGTCATCTTCTTTTACTGAATGATTAAATTTTTCTCAACGCTGGAAAAAAAAAATCTTCTTCTGTTATACTGTATTTCTGGCAGATGATGAACCATTTAAGTTGTACTCTCTAAAGAGTAGGAGATCAATTAGATTGAAGAAATATGGTCCGTGTGACCACAGCAAGTGTTTTTACACATTTATGTAAATGCAATATTTATTCATACAATTAGTGTAAAATAAAATTAATTAAATAGGCAAATGTTTAAGACCCTATAATTAAATAATTATTGCATCATACAGGCAACAATTATTTTATTTCCAAATGATGCTGTGATGAGCTTCTCATTTCTTAACTAACTCTGCATCAAGCAAAGAAAACGACTAAGGAGATGACTGGAATTACTGGAATTGGTTCAGGAAATGTTTAAGACATTATTAAAACCTTGGAGGTATAGCGCTGAACTGTCAACTTTGGGAAAGAAACTGGTGAATGGGCACTGGTGGCTCAGTGGTAGGTGTTTCGCCTGCCATGCGGAAGGCCCAGGTTCGATTCCCAGCTGTTGCCCAAACCCCCCAGCCACTGGACGCAGTGCCGGTCCCAAGCCCGGATAAATGGGAATGTTGCGTCAGGAAGGGCATCCGGCATAAAAGTTGTTGTGCGGACCAGATATTCTGCTGTGGTGACCCCTTGCCGGGAGCAGCTGAAAGACCAACATGTTCATCAGAAAACCACTTGTTAGTGAGACTCATCTAAGTTTGCTAAAGAACATAAAGACTGGACTTTGGAGCAATGGACAAAGGTCATGTGGTCTGATGAGTTCAGATGGAGCCTATTAGAAGCGATATGTGAGTCAGGGAGTGCATGAAGCAATGCACCCATCATGCATAGTGACCACTGTACAAGCCAGTGTTATGAGTGACCTGAGGCTGCTTCAGTTGCTCAGCTTTAGACTCAGCAACGTAGTGACGAGCTGAATGTATTGAATGAACTGGATATAATTTAGGACTCAAACTGAAATAAGGGGGCCGATCCCAATGACTGCTTATTGCTCATGCTACTAGAGTTGCTCTAGTAGTTAATAATTTACATGAATGAATCAGAAATCATAGAATTGTTTGTTAATCTTTTTATTATTGATCTTAAGGTTTTGTGGCACATGCATGATAGAGGTGTGCATGTGATGCACTATATTGCCAATAGTATATGGTCACCTGCCTTCACATGCATGGATATAAACTTGAGTGACATCCAATTATTAATCCATAGGATTTAATGATATCCACCTTTTGCAGCTATAACAGCTTCAAGTCTTCTGGGAAGGCTTTCCACAAGGTTTAGGAGTGTGTTTATGGAAATTTTGGAACATTCTTCCAGAAGTGCATTTGTGAGGTCAGACACTGATGTTAGACGTTGTTTATCTAAGATGTTATCCATGTCTTTATGGACCTTGCTTTGTGCACTGGTGCGCAGTCATGTTGGAACTGGTGTGGGGTTGTTTTTCAGTCATTGGGATCGGCCCCCTTATTTCAGTAAAAGGAACTCTTATTGTTTCAAGATACCAAGATATTTTGGACAATTTTATGCTCCTAACTTTGTGGCAACAGTTTGGGGATGGACCCTTCGTGTTCCAACATGACTGTGTCAACTTGACTGGCCTGAACCTTCAACCTGATACAACAGCTGTCTGCCCTCACAAATGCACTTCTGGGAAAATGTTCCAAAATTCCCATAAACACACTCCTAAACCTTATGAAAAGCCTTCCCAGAGGAGTTGAAACTGTTATAGCTGCAAAAGGTGGGCCAACATCATATTAAACCCTAAAGAATTAAAGAGTGTACCACAGTAGTTTGCATCAATTGCAGTATTTTATTTACTGAAGAATGAGACACAACTGTGATGTAATGTTGTGTAGCGAATAAGAGACAAGTTCAGGTTTGCACTTGTTTTATAGCAATAATAAATGAGTTATTCCTTTACTCAACCTCTCTCTCTCTCTCTCTCTCTCTCACTATGTTACAAAGTGCTCACACTAGAGACTTCTTCCATAAATATTATTTAAATGTTTCCTAATGAACTTAGACAAGCCAACAGTTATACTGTATGATTATTAGTATACCTAACTTATGAAGCATCCTTAGAATCAGAATCAGAAAGAGTTTTATTGCCAAGTACGCTTGCACGTACAAGGAATTTGTTTTAGTGACAGAGCTT
>JAOVVA010000002.1:23963176-23984105 GCA_028565275.1 Leiocassis micropogon | reverse complement strand
CAGACAGCCAGCTGCTCGACCTGACTTCTGTATGCAGACTCGTCACCGTCCTGGATGAGGCCGATGATTGTAGTGTCCTTGATTGTACAGCCTTCCTTATGTATGTAAGTTCCTGTGTATTAGTAGTTACTATAGAAACAATAACATTATAGAAAGATCGCGTTAAAATAGATATCTTAGAATAGATATCAGTCAGAACTCCTGTCCAAGATCCATAATCAAATCAGATTCGAGAGTGGTGTAAAAACGGTTAACTGGTTTCTTGACATCCGGGCCAAACCCTTGTCCAGTGTGTCTTTTTCTCGGAAGTGAAAATCTGTAAGATCTGAATGCGTGTGGTGTTTTATTTGTTTGTCCCGGTCATTACGCACAATTACACTTCTCTTTCCCTTCTCACATTTTCCTCTCTTTATCTCTGTCCATCTGTCCATAACCATAGCCACATGTTCTCTGCGTGTCGTGCTAGCCGGCCGAGTCGTCGTCTCTCATCATTGTCTCCCTTTCATCCCGATTCTCTTTACCCACTATCCTGCCACTACTTACAACCCATGGACAGAGCACATGAAGAGGAGAAAGAAAAGTTCCTTACATGTGTGACTGTGAGATTCCAGGCGGAGGAGCAGTCCGAGAGTCCCGCTGGCTTGAAACTAACCACAGAGAGAAAGACATGGAGGGAACTAAAGAGCGAGCAAGAGACTCGGCGGTGCTGTATTGTTTGGTCTGTGCTCATTCAACTCTTTTGTTGCTAATTCTCCTGTGTGTGAGCGCTTTGAAGGGGTTTCGCACAACCGCAGCCATGATCCTAGCGGAGACGCCGAAGTTTCGATTCCATCATTTATACACAGTTTCGCCCAATTATATTTCTCAAACAATATCCCACAATTCCTCACTAACGGAATTCTTTTGAACAACACAGAAACATTACATGAAGGACCAAGATCCTAAAAATAAAATAAAAACAAACAAGTAACGTAAAATGGTAAGCATTACACATGTTAGTATTTTAAAAAAGCTCAAACAGGGTGGGACGAAATGAAATAAAAATAAAATGATTTTTTTCTTTTTTTTAAAAAAAAAAAAAAGGAAATGCCAGACTAAACGTTGCTTGTTAATATATTGTAAAATCTGAAATTATTGGCACCCTTCCTGAAAAGAGTCCAAATTCATCATTAAAAAAGTTTTATTTCTCTCTGTCTCTCTCCTTTTCTCTTTTTTTGTTCTCTCGATCTCTCTTTTTCTGTCTTTCTGCCTTTTTCTCCCTTCTTTCTCCTCCCTCTTTTTTCTCTTTCTTTACCCACATCTTTTTCTTTTTTCGCTGTCTTTTCTCCCCTTTTCTCTGACCCTTTCTCCTCTTTTCTTCTCCTCTCTTTTTTTCTTTCTTTTTTTGTCCATGTCCCCTCTTTCTATGGTCTTTTTCTTTTTCTATCTGTCTTCCTTTCCTCTCTTTTTTCTGTCTGCTGCTCTCTCTCTTTTTCTCTTTCTATCTATCCTCTCTCTCTCTCTCTCTCTCTCTCTCTCTCAGCCAGGACAGATTTGGAGGCTCAGGAAAAACAGCTCACTGAAACCCAGAAAAGGTACTAATTTGTTCAACTAAGTTTTGATTTCAGACAGGTGTGTTACGTGTTAATTACCTCCAGTGTGCCAGTTGAACTTGATTGAACTTGCATTTGAACACGGTGTGCCTATTTGTGCATATACTGTATTGGTTTTGTACGCATACCTCTCACATAACCACAGCTCTGTCTGTTATAGCTCATACAAATCTCTTATTTTTTTCCCATAAATTCTTGAAATCAGTTCACATGATGAAAGCTTGCTGGTCGGTTTCATAAACTCATAATGTGAGGAATGTAGTGCGGGGTAAAAAAAAAAAGTTAAGAAAACTCAAAATTTCAAGACAGCTTACATTTTTGCATTTTGAGGCCAAATCAAATAATCTACAGTCATATCAATTAAGTAATGTTTTGTTTATATTATTTACTGTTATTACATCTTTTTCTTTGAACTCTTGGATTTACACATTGCTGCAGGACCTAGGAGAGTGCAAGTAGGGGCGCCCCCCCCCCCCCCCCCCCCCACGCAGTTGAGATTCAGACTCACGATTGATCCAAAGCGTTTCTGTCGCACACGATCAATGCTGCACTTGCAGAACAAAAAACAGCTAAAACTTTCACTGTTCTAAATTACAAGTTGTTGTCCCACATTCCAGAATAGCTTTGAAACAAACACGCAGCAAATTAAAACATCTCTTCTACTACATTTATCCTTTTATGAGGGTATCAAAAAGTTTGGAGACTAGTTTTGTAAAACACCAACAGATGGCAGCACAAGGCTACACGCACAGTCACAGGGAGCTCCAACCTTCATAAGTCAGTGTGCCAAAAGACTTTGTCTTTATTTAAATAAATAAATAAATAAATAAATAAATAAGCAAACTACCATTGTAGTAATGCTAATATTGTAAAACACTTTTTATCCTGTTGTTACTGTTGAGGCTACAATGCAATGCCCCTCCAGAGAACAGCAGAGCTGAGCATCAAGCCTGGGAGGAGGACCTTTTTATATGAGGTCACTTTAGGGGGAATCTATTTGACTCAATAAAGGTCAAAAAGATGCACATTGGAGACCCATTTGACTGACTAAAAAGTGAATTTTGCACACACTTTTAATGCACACTTTTTATTTACTACATCTTTATTCTTTATTCTGCATCTATTATCCTATCTGTTGGCTATTTTTTTTTTTTTACAATGTTCAGGTTTTACTCCTGAAGTGATTTTTTTTTATTTCCGTTTTTTTTATTTGCAGCTTTCTGGAGCTCTGTGTATTTTTCTCGGTTAAACCTAAAGGAGAGGAAAAGGAGGTGTCCCCGAACACGTTCTTCTCTGTGTGGTACGAGTTCTCCTCTGACTTTAAAGACCTGTGGAAAAGAGAGAACAAACTTCTGCTGAAGGAACGGTGGGTCTCACTACCTGTCGGGTTTCATGAATAAAAATGAATATAATCATAATATTCCAAAAAATACCATTTTTTAATCTAGTTAATCACAGTTATAGACTGTATTTAATCATGATTAATCACAATTTTTAAATCTCAGATTTACTTGTATTATAAACGTGTAATGCTGGAATAATAAAAAAAATCGACAAACTGGTTAGAGGAAACAAATTATGCCGTTTTATAGTATCTCAAACTGCGCTGCAATTATGGGAAGCCATTAGGGTCAAACTTGATTACTTTGCCTTAAAAAAAATATTAGCACATTAAAATGTCTAGCTTGATCCCATATGTGAATATTGACTGTCCTAATTAATAGCCAATAAGAACATCTTCCAGTGGTTGAGTTTTTGTTTGAATGAAGAAAACTTCAGGTATAAAACATTGAATTTGCTGCATTTTCAGGTTGAAATCAGCCGAAGAGACGATCAGGCAGACGCGAGAGAAAGCAACCTACAGCGTCAAACCCAAACACGCCTCTGGAATGGTTAGTGGCCTTTTCTTTAAAATGCGCTAGATTTTGCTAAAGAAATATAACATATATTATGTTCCTGTTGTAGAAAATTTGTAGAACAAGTATATGGAGTTTATCAGTTTGTGCCATTCATACCTGATTCAGCTGATTATTAACATCTGAGTGTGGGGTGTAAGGCCTAGTTCTCACTTTTACAATTTCTACTATGATTTACTATGAATTTGTGAGCTCTAATGAGTCATGGGCAGTCTGAAATAAGAATCTGTCTCATGCAAATTTGTCTTTACTCATAGTAATTCGTGGGATTTGAGCATGCTGCAAATGCGTGTAGCAAGGGCAATTTTTTTTGTGCTGAAAAGATTTCTATTGGATCATGTATGAAAATAATTCTTCATGCTCCCCGAGCCAGTCTTTCACAATCTGCGTCCCGGAAAATGGCTGTACCATCAGTGAAGAAAAACGCCATAGATGTGACACCTACTGTACATGCAGGTCGTCAGCTAGCTTCGTTTTATTGCCAAATAACGTTGCTGAGTCTAGACCTGACCAACTTATGACCCTGTTTCAGTCCAAACTTTATGCCTCCTTGAAAACTGATTATTCTTACTAACAACACCAACACACTAACACTAACTTTTCTTGTGGAGACACAGCTGTTTAGTCCCAGTGCTGTGAATTCTCATCACATTGTGTGTGTGTGTGTGTATAGAAATGCTCTTACTTACGTCTTATGCTATTAAACATAGCTTTTATTACCATGCAGCTTTGTTAAGTGTTTAAGTGATCTCCATTCAGGATTTTTTAAAAATTTTTTTACCACATCTCTTACACAAAGTTGACAAGTCAGCACTGTCCTCATAGGTTTTGACAATGTATTAAAGGATCCCTAACCCAGTTCCAGGAATTTCAGATCTCCTTAGATGTTTTCTTTGCTTAGTGCAGCACATTAAACTGACCCTTTTTAAATGGCGACTTTTTTGGTCAGGCAGTGTAACACCATATGGTCCTGCCTTTGTATGTTATATTTCTTGCATTCTATTAGTGCATGTTTAATCGTTTCTGCTTGTCCACAGTGTATGCGTGCTCCAGTTGGATGTTTGCCTCTCCCGTAAAGTTTTTGATTTAGTCCTGTGTGTCCTAGTCTCAGATGGGTTATGATCACTTCCTTCCTTCAGTTCCTACCATAGATTTTTCCTATACTGTACCTACACGTTTCTACATTCTGTACACGTTTCTACCTGTATCCCCTGACTTTTGCATTTGTTTGTATGATAATTAATGGAAAGGAAAAAGGGACCTGAACACGTACCTTTATTGGACAGCTGTAGCACTATTTGTAATATTTTAATATAGTACAGGAACACAAACTGTCAGTTGCAATGAACACACTATATTGGTCATTTTTTTCCCACCCACTCCAGTGTTATTAATAATCCTAATAGCTCAACAGTATACACTGATGATTAATCTGTTGTTGTCTTTTTAAACTCTAACGTGTGCTGAGGGCTGAAGAATGTGTAAATATAAATAGGTACAGGAAAACTAATCATATTTACTGATGCCAGGTCACTACGCCAACAGCTATTGTGTGCTACAAATTTACTTCATGTGACAGCAAGGGATTAATAAGTGCCAGGGTTGTTATAAAAAGATGTTGCATTAGTCATGGTAGGATTTGACCTTTGCAGCACATCATGGACCTGTTTCAAAGTAATCAGTGTTATCCGCGGCCTAACCATAGCAAATTATTGTCTTTCTTTTCGTGCTTTTATGTAATTCCACTATATTTTACCTTAGCTCTGCATTAGCACTTTACAAGCTACACTGTCGCCGTCAGAGTCTTGGCAGGCTGTGATTTTTAGAGCCACAGCAATCCATAGCAAATTTTCATAGCAAGTTTTAACTGTGCATAGTCACCACAGACAGACAGATTAAAGGCAAACAGCTGATGATATCCATGTACACGCGGTGACACATGCAATAATGGGTTCTCTCTGTAAATTGAACAGCTGTCATGGAAACATGATGTAAGAAATGCAAATGTAGTGAAAATGCTGAAAAGTTTTTCTTCTAAAACTCTGAAAACTGTCCTACCAATTGGCCCACATCATGTGTTGTTCTGTGTTGAATCTCTGAACCGGCCTACAATCAATAATGCTGATTGTTGATTGTTCTGAACATTTATACAACTAAACAACTGCAAAAATATGAAGCCCTATTTACATAAAATGTCTTCTTGTCATCACTGAAGAGTAGGGGTATGCAAACCATTACAAAAAAAAAGCAACCCGAGTATGAGAATTCTCTTCAAGTCTTGCACGAATTAGCCAAATAGGATTTAATGATCATTAATTACAGATGGGCATCTTTCCTTCTGGTACTAAATACAAATAACACATCACAGTCGTTTCTTTGTTTGACAGAAAGCCAAACTGGGGCAGAAGATCTGAAGCTTTGCGGTGCTGTTTAACATTTTCTGTTCTCTCACACTACCGATTAAATGCATGCTGAGCGAGATCATTAGCCGTTGATTTGAATCAGAACTCGAACCAAACTGAAATGAGAAACACTGACCTGTGAAGCGAACGACAATCAGAGTGTGTGTCCTTTTTATCAACTGAAAAAGTAGTGAACTATAGGGCGGCCCAGAGGGTAGAATCCATAGATCCACCGCATGATTTACAGCAAATGCGTCACATTGACATGACTGACTTCAGAGCATGTACTGTAGGTAAACAAGAACATTAAATGTTAATGAATGTATCGGAATTTATGTTGTTGCATGCGGAGATGATTTTCCTTCTTTAGTGCAGCGATTGTTCTAATAGACTACTGATTACTGATGAGCCAAACGAAAAAAGCTGAGTAATGTTGGATCTGGTTGTACTCCATCTGCTACATTGGGCAGAAATAGAAATAAGTAGGCCTATATGATGTTTATATAAGAAAAATGCATATTATTCTAGATTTTTGGGCCACCCTGTATGTTTAATAAACCTTGTTTTATTTAGTTTACATTATTCTGCAAAACCTGCAAAAGGCATTATTGCAGTTCTTTTTTAGCATCAGATTATTATTTCTTATATATATATATATATATAATCTGCTAAAACTGTAAACTAGAACTTTGTTATTTCTGATGTGGCAATAAAATACTGTTCAAGAGTGTCTTGTTTTGCTACAATTCTTTCTCATCTTGCTGATCTCACCTGGTTTGGCTGATCATTTGTCTAGTTTTAGTCAGGACAATTAGAAATATTTATTATATTATATTAATTAAAGTCATCATGAACATGGTTGTAATATGGACTCAAATGTATAAAGTGTATTTATTCAAACAAAATATCTACAAAAATTGCTACTTTCATTTTAAATCATTGGAAACTATGCTGCAGTTCATTTTTATTTGTCACAAAAAATTTTTTTGCTATTTAGCCATTATAATGCAAGGGTGCAAAGAGAAAGCTCCCTGAGATGTCATCAGAAAGGGAACCCATCCTCATTTGGGTGACACCAGATAGCATGCCAATAAATAAATCCCCTCAATAACTTGGTGTGAGGTCAAAAGTTCACCTGTTTGCCTGGAAATGTGTTTTATTTAATATAAAGTTCACTTTGTTAACATTACCAAAAGTTCACTAGTGGAGACTTGGGTACAAACCTAGTCACTTATCCTAAATGCGAATGAGAAAGTGTTTATGTAGCATACAGGATAAGAAACCATCCAAATGAATAGATATATATATACAGATGTACAGCACTGTGCAAAAGTTTTGAGACTCATATTTTTAGATTTTGCTTCCAAAGAACCAAACTTTCTTGTATTTTATTGTAGTCTTGAGAAATAGTTCTCCAAGCTTTCTGGACGCCTTTTTTGTCCCTTATTTTAAGTTCAGTCCCTGTAATTGAACAATTTCAGAGGAATGTTTTTTGTTTGTTAAGCCACAGGGTGATTGATGAATCATTCAAGCATTAAAAAAAAACATTTAACATCTAAGATATGAACCAGTGAGAAACAGGTGCAGATGATGACAGATGATCAGGGCGATGATGAGTGGTTGGAACAGACAAGAGGGGAAATGAGGTTGCCGCTGAGCCTGATACGTAAACAAACAACAACAAAAATTATATCTTTAGGCCTTGTTTAGGTATAGGGCAGCCTGTCACAGTAAAACCTTGTTTTCTAATTTCTTTATATGAATCTGCATAATTTAATTCAATTTAATATGAATAAATATATACCCTTAATATGAATAAATATATACCCTTATTTTTTCTTTCTAAGTAAATTAATTTATGTAGATTCAATTAAAGAAATGCTTTCGAATTCAGGTTTATTTTTTTTCCTCCTTTTTTTGTTTAGTGATTTATTTTCTACATTCTATAACAACACTGGGGATTTCAAAACTATGAAATAACACACATGGGATTTTAAGAACAGTATTGTGTCAAGTGCATTTGAAAACCCATCAAGCACCATGATGAAACTGTCTCTCATGAAGACCATCTCAGGAAAGCAAGACCAAAACTGACCTCTGATGCTGAGGAGAAGTTCATTTAGAGTCACCAGCCTCAGAAATCACCAACTAACAACCAGCACCTCAGATTAGAGCTGTTATGAAGGCCATCATTTTAAAATTACATGCTTTTTATTTTAATAATAAGTATTTCCTAGGCACATGATGATATAAGGATCTATAGGACAAATTAGATTTTTTTCTAATTAATCTTACTATAGTAATATTACTATAATATAGTGTAGAATAACTTTACTATACAGTAATTTTATTATAATAAGGATAAAAAACACTAGTACTAGTACAAAGATAATTTCCTATGAGAAACATTACAAGCAATATAAAATTTCAGCTTACAGCATCATCGGCCTTCTCTTCTACCAGTTTTAACTTCAACTACATTGTATTATACTGTACATAATTTTATATATACTGTACATTCCACATCTTTATTACCTAATGCACCTTATGTTTACTATAGCACATCCACTGCATAATGTTGCACAATTATACCATACATTACTATATCACTATATATAACCATAACACTTTTAGCAAATGCACCTTCTGTTTGTATAATACATTGTATTTATTAATTATAAATAGGCCTCTTCTGCACTTCTGGTTAGATGCTAACTGCATTTCATTGGCTCTGTTCATGTACTCTGCACAATTAAAGTAAAGTTGAATCTAATCTAATCTAATCTAACCTACCTGTCATTTATTACTGCTTGAGTGAAAGTGAAAGAGGTTAAACAGCCTTTCTTAGCATTAAACATTATTCATGGAATAATTGCTAAAATAGTGGCAATTACTGTTATTGTGTCATGCCGTTATAACAAGAAACCAAACCAGAAGTCCATGTAAATAAATTCAGGTTAGTTTTTACTGAAACATACAGTTTTCTGTACAATATACAATGACAGATGTGTTTATATAAAGTTTTATGTATATATATATATCTGTATTTTGTAAAAAAAAAAAAAAAAAACTGTAATAATTTCCAATATATGTATATGTGTACAAGTATTGCTATTTTTCCAGCAATTGTCATTTTTAATTTTTATTTTTTAAACTGTCTGATCAATCATATTGGTGTACAATATTCACGTTGGCCCTCAAATCAGTCCAAAGTGCCGGGTAGTGGTATAATAAACAGAAGCTCATCCCACTAGTTTTGTTTTCACAGCTACAGCGTGTCCATCAGGACAAATCCTGTATCCTGAAATCTGCATGTTTATTACAATGCTCTTTTCTTTTATGTCACCAAAGTACAGACTTTGCCATGACATGAATTTGGTTTGACCAGTCTTCTGTTGGAATAAAGTGATCCAAGATGGAGGTTTGGCAGCACAATATTTCCAGTATTTATTGTAAAATAATTATATCGTAAATTCAAACTGTCATTGTGTCAAATCTCATCTCATCTCTTGTGAACTTCATACTCCACAGTTCATGAGTCCATAGGCTTTATACCATGTTCCTTTTGAGAATAGGTGTTCCCATGACCAACATGTGTTATAATAATATTTTTTTGGTTTCCAAGATAGAGCATGTCTATGAGGGATTAAAAAAGAAAATTGAATTGTCTGCATTATATCCATCTAGATATCAATAAGAACAGGCTCAGTTTGTTGTATCGAGAACCGTTTTCCGACTATCCTTCTCGGTCAGTGAGAGTCAGTGACGCTAACCGACATGCACCTGCATTCCTTAATTCGCTGGACCTTTAGATGCCGGTACGGTGGCTGTAACCTGGGACAGTGAAGCCGTACAGTGAATGTAGAGATCCGGTGAGGTTTGCAGAAAGCGCAGGACTGGAAGGAAGCACTGTGGTTGGGTTTCGGAGCCCGTTTCCGACCATGGCGTCCTTTCTCGGGGGCCAGATGCCGCGGGATGTAAAACGAATTGCACTGGCCGTAGCAGAAGTGGTTGATGATGGTTTGGCTCACGCATCCCTCCTGGCTAACAGTCTGCCTCAGCGGCTGTGTTTTACACCAGTCACTCTTCAGGTACTTCCGCTCAGTCACCACCAGCGCCTCGCGACTCGACAGGAGCACTTCCTGTTTGCCTTTGTGCCGCTTTGATGTTGGTTGCTGAGACAGGGATGAAAGTGTGATGGAAGACGAGGACAACAGCTCATTGCCTTTGAGCTTGTAAGGGGACGGGATGGAGCCTCTTGGACGCTGCCTCTTGTTTTCCATGGATGCACAGAGTGTGCAGGCCAGGATGGCAGGTAAGGCCAGTTTCCAGAACATTCTACTGAGATACAAAGAAAGAAGTGATTAGAACCCTAGGATTTTAAGTTAAAGTTCATGAACTAGGCATTGGTTTCATTTTCTTAGAGTTAAATACATCATTTTATTACGAGGTTTAAATTGTAACCTTCTCTATATACCACATATAATCCTTAAAAAGTGTGGTGAAGCAGCATTCATTTTATGAACTGAACATCTGGAACACATTGCTAATTAGCATTCGTCAGTCTTTATCTACTCAATCAAGAAGTAAAAACGAAAAAAAAGTTGCCTTTCGCAAAACTTTTTTTTTTAACTTCAGCATTTAACTTAATACCAGCTCACATTTTCATTCTCATTTCTGTTTGGTCAGATGGTTGTATTTATTCATTCATTTATTTATTTATTTATCGAAGAGGAACTTCAACAGTCATTTCAACTGCAAGGAAAATCACAGATTCTTACAAAATATGCTTCACATGAATACATTTTTTTTTTTTTTGGTAAAAAAAAATATTTGACAAAAATGTATTTAATGAATTTTCCTGAAGGGAGAGTAAGAAGATTTTTAAGTAAGAGAGTAGTTGCTTTGTCAATGCTCTACAACATATAGTATAACTATAAATGGTTAATTATGAATGGAAATTGTGATGTCATTAAAATAAAAAAAGTAACAAAAAAAAAACATTTTAGGAATAATTCCCAGCTGAGTTCCCGTTACGTGCAAGTGGTGTTGGTGAATGATTGTGTGTACAGTTTAACACAGAGAGATGCGTCTCATCAGCAAGTAAAAAGTTATCCATTGATTTTCAAGGATCAGGCCGAATGTTCACTCGCTGAATGTTCACGGAAGAGACTTCACTGGACTCAGTGGGCTTCTACCTCGGCCAGGATCGTAATCATGGAAGTACAGCCTTCTTTAAACCGTTTGCACCAATCAAATGTTTTACTGAATCTAAGAGACTCATCACCGCACCGTCTTCTGTAAATGTCAAGCGGTTTTATGCCTTCATTCATCAGAAATTTCATTTTGCTACCACTAAGGGAACTTCATCACACCACACATTAATTGATTCTTTAACTTTTGACTACCTTTTGTTTTTTTATCCTGCTCTGTTATTGTCTTTAAAGTTTTGAGATTCTTTTAAAATTTTTGGAAGGATAATGTCAGTGGTAATTTCATCAAGGAAAATAATGATGAAGACAATTATTTTTGAAAACAATAACTGTGAACGGACAAATCATTTTTAAGTCTAATTATCTTTCTAACCCATTATTTGCATAGTTACTATGAACTCCAGTGCACCTTATGATTAGTGGTTAAAAAAATACTTTGCTCTGCCTGTTGGTATCAAATACTAAAAACAACCCCCTTGTTCTAGGTTATGGCTTTCCCTGCTCTTGGGGAAAAAAAAGGAGGAACAATTTATGGGATACAGTACCTTCACTTGTGTTACCATAGAAAACAAAACTGAAAAAAAAAAAAAATCTCTACAGGAATTTAAATACCAGCCGCCAGAAATGTTTGAAAAGGCAAGTTAACATTAAGATTTATGTATCATTTGGGCAGATAGTGAATACAATGTAATACAGTATAAAAAATAAAGTAATACATTTTACCTTTAAATGTGTAGCATTATTTAACCTTGACCTCGCATTGTAATGTTATCAGCCACAGGCACATAAAGTTAGGTTATTACCATTAGATTCTCTGAACTTAATTTAAATACCAGCAAAAAAACATCACGGTCCCATTAATAAACCCCCATAAGGAAATCTTGAGTGTGCTTTGATCAGTCAAAAGGTTTTTGGGTGAAATATACCAGTCCCAAACCACAGCAGCATCCAATTAATCAGCTGTGTCTTCATTCCATGCCTCAGTCAGCATTAATGCTGTTTACTCCCTCAGAAGCCCTAGCGTTCCCAGTGCCAATAAACACGAGCACCCATCAAAGCCAGGCAGCCTTGGAACCGTGAGATCAGCAGGAAGTGATCTTTTCTGTCTGTGGCGTGAAAGGGGAAAATAATTAGAGCTTTGCTTACACCAGCACCGAGATACGCCACGGACACATAAACAGTCTGAGAGAGAGAGAGAGCACCATATGAAGGGTATTACAGCCGGACGTGGGAAGTTTAGCAGTGACTCCTCACACACACAAACCACAGCGAGACACTGGGGGTCTTTTATAGACTTTTTATGAGTTAATTATTTCTTGTGCATGGTTTATCGAGTCATCAAGGTCATCAAGGTTCTCCTTCACAGAAAGTCATTCAGGTCAAGCACAGAGGTTTAGATTGAGGATTGGGACTGACCGAAGACATTATGTACGCTCTCTCTCTCTCTCTATCTATCTATCTATCTCTCTCATACACACACACGTCTGGCTTAGGTTTAGAAAGCATGCCTTTTGTTTTTGTTTATGTTCAGCTTGGGTCTCATCTAATACGTCAATATACAAAAATATAGTGTACCTCATTAAGATTAACTAATGATTTATGTCTTTTTAGGCAAACCGGAACTTTTAATTGATTGTGCAGAATAACAGAACACTGTTATGACAGTAAAAACTCCCTTTATTTCTCTATATAATCCTCTGCTACACTAATGCTCTTATCCCAGTGTTTCACTAGTCCATGGATACCATCAAAGTAGACAGTTTTCTCAGTAGCCATGATCGGACTGCCTGCTTAACATCTGGCCTCCCAGGAACTCCTGTAATGGCCCGAAACATGTGGAAATGTCTTGCACCACAGACAAATGTTATCTCTTTCACAAAATCCAGAAAGGTTATCTGTAGATTTTGAAGGATGAGGCATTCCACCAACTGAATGTTCTTTAAAACATATTTCAAATGTATTACAAGAGTAATAAGAGCTAAGAGTCTCATCACTGTACTGTGTTTGAAGTCTTCTGTAAATGTCAATTTTCACAGTGTAAAAGGGGAAAATATACAGTATAAAGTTTTATTTTATATTATATTTAATATTTAAATGTTAAATGTACATTTTGTTAATGTTAGCTTATGAGTGAAGTAATGTTGGTTAATATTGTGTTATGTTAAAGTGTTACCACTAGCATTATATTTCTAATTCGTCCACATGTCAGTATATGTACTGTAGTTATAAATGAGGCAGGGATAAGAAAGTCCCAGGTTCAGAACCTGACATCACCAAGATGCCATTGTTTGGCCCTTGAGCGAGGCTCCTAACCCTCAACTGCTTATATGTGTAGTGTGATAAATGTGCATTGCTCTTGATAAGGGTGTCTGCCAAATGCTACAAATGTATGTTTTTCTGCCTGATCCAGTCTGTGTTGAGTTGAATAAGAACTCTTTTGCCTAATCATAATATGAAAATGGATAGTGACAAGGGAGCTAATTTTAAGATCACTTCCAATTAAGCACAGACTAACAGGTCAGGTTAATTTCCATTAGCCATGCACTTAGCATCCACCTTCAAGTGTCTTAATACCTGCTCCATCTAACTTTCATTTAACTTTGCAAGGTTTTAAAAGCTCTACAGCAAAGCTTTTAGATCTACAGTTAGGGTACGAAAGCTTTTTTCCATGGTGTAAGCTTCACCTTTATATGCCGGCAGTGTTGCTGGCAGGACTGTCAGAAAATTCAATATAACAAAGTATAAAACAAAGTGAACTAAATGATCTATTCAAATTACGCATGATAATAAACACATACGACGCTAAGCACAAACCCAACGGAAATTCGTTACCAGGAACCATTTGACTTTTTACAGCTCGGAAACCACAAGCCGCAAATACCAGCATGTCCTAAGCACGTGCACACAACCCACATCTCCAAGAGCTGATACCAGCATGCGAGTTAGCACTTCCGAGCTCCTATTACTGGCATACTGGCATAACACATGCAGGGCGAACATAAAAACACTTTGAAGCAAAACCGCAAATAAGTGGTATGAGCACTTGAGTGCTTTTCAACAAGTACGCATACACACATGTAGGCGAATAACAAACTGAATTAGCAAGTAATGGAAAAAAAAGCATCAACAAGAGTTAGACTTAATCCTCCCACTATGTAATTATCTCCTCTTAGAGCTTAGAGCTGCTCAGACTAGCGCTGATGCCAGTGCAGCTGCCTTAATCTCAGGCTTATGACAAATCATGTAGCGTGCATTGAGGGCAATTTGGACAAACATCCAAAAAATGCAAAAGAAGAAGGAACGCAAAGTATCTTGAAATTTGAATGTTTTTGTGTTTTAATAATGAACAAATATTTAGTATTGATGTAATGATGTAATGATGCTTAATTAAGATTCAATTATTTGTCATATGTACTTAATACAGCACATTAAAATAATTTTCCCCCCACATATCCCAGTTACTGTAGGAATCTGAGCTCAGACAGGATACAGCGCCACTGGAGCAACTTGGCAGTGTTGGGGCTTGAACCTATGACCTTCTGATCAGTAACCCAGTAACCCACAGATTGAGCCACGACTGCCCTTAATAAAGTGCAGAATAGCCTAAGAAAAGTAGAATTTGTCACTAAACTACACATAAGGTTCATTTATGTGTATTTCATTGACAGATATGGATGTGGCATTAACTCCAGCGTAGTTTATCGTACTGTATACATATTTAGGGTGAGATATCTAGGGGTATCTCAGTTGCCGTCAATGCCATAACATACCAATCAGACAAAGATGTGACTCACACAGCCCAGCCCAAGATCTAGGGAAATCTTTAAATTCCTGCTTACTACACACCCAAGCCATTGCTGTTTCTCTTGAACATGATAGTATCCTTGATTATAAGAAAAAGTGCTTTAGTATGGTGAGTATTACATACTGAGTAGCTTGCTTCATTAATCAGCCTTTTGAATGTATTGTGTAATATGCAATAAGGCTGTAATTATAATATACAGTATACTGGGGGACACCCCAATATTGAAATATGCTTAAACTTACAATATATTAACATAAATATAGTAAAACCAAAATTGCTCTGCTACAACAGGCAGTCATGCACAACCATCTGAATCAATCATTAGCTAATTAAATAATAATCATAACTAAACCTTATATATATATTTATTATTATTATTAGTAGTAGTAGTAGTATAACCTATCTTAAATATGAAAGCTAGAGACCTGGCAAGTTAAAGATGCACATGGGCACAATTAACATTTAAGTCTTAATGATGTGGTATTTGTCAGAAAGTCCATATGAAGTCATTCACAGAATATCAATCATCTCAGATTCAGGAGCAGTGGTGGCTCAATGGCTGTAGTGTTGGGCTCCTGATCAGAAGGGCCCAGGTTCAAACCCCAGCAACACCAAGATGCCACTGTTGGGCTTATTTGGTAGCCCCAATGTTGACTCCATGGCTTCACCCATAATGTGCAGACATATTGAAGCTTATTCTTACACCTTCTATCGTGTAAATAAGCAGTAATTTTGGAAAGGCACAAATGATCCGCTGCTTTAAGAAGCGTTATAGGATATTGTCCTTCAGTTATAATGCTTACTGTCAAAAGCCTGCTGGTTATTGTGTTGTTTAGTCCTGCTTCAGAACTGCAAGTTCCCGCATGATCAATAAAGATCTGTCTTATCTCTCTTATTGAGACAAACTCTCTCATCCAAAAGCTACAGCACTCACTCCTATTCAGCCTTGAGCTAGGTATGTTCCTACGTTCCTAATTCCTATTGCATCTGGCAAAGAGATACATTTATATTATATTTTATAGTAGTTTCAATTTTATTTCTAGTTAGGCTTTTTTTTTTTTTGCATCGTGTACCTTTGCCAGAAAAAAAAAGTAAATAATTGTTGTTTTCCACATATGGTCTATTTTGGCACCAGAAGTTCTGGCCACACAATTGTAAGTAGTTAAAGTGAGATGGAATCTGATAAAAACCACACTACCATGACGTTAGTGTTGGCTTCCACCTAAGAATGAGGTTGTAATTCACACATCACAACAAAGTAAAGAGTAATAATAATGTTTATCTTGAGAAAAATTCTAGAAGCAGTATCAGAGACGCCAAAGCAGACAGTACATCAGCTATTAAATCAATGTTGTCATGACAGCAGTAGCTTTTTTATTTCCTGGCCTACTGATATCAGAAATTGACGATGAGAAACACTAATGTTTTCCGTTCACATCCTGCTCCCGCTGTTAATCTTGGTGTCGCACCATGTCTTTTGACCAAACTGTGCAGTACTTTGCAAAAGTATTGGGCCCTCCTCAATTATTAATAGTTTGCTTCCAAAGAAATAGACGTTCTTGTGTATTATTGTAGTTTGAGGAATAGTTCTCCAGGCTTCCTGAAGGACTTTTTGTCTCTCCTTTTCAGACCAGTCCCTGTACCTGAGCAGTTTCAGAGGAATGTTTTCTTTGTTTGTTTTTTATGCCACACAGTGACTTGTGAATTATTCAAGCATAAAAAAACAGATGATGAGAAATGATCAGGCTGGTGATTAATTATATTGATTAATTATTATTGATACTGGTGATGCTGAGTGGTTGGAGGAGAAACGAGGTTGCTGATTAGGTTGTTACGTAAACAATCAATTTTTAAACTGTATCTTTTGGCCTGTCACATTGAAACATTTGTTCCCATTTATTTTATTTAATCTACTTTATTTAAATTCATTTAATATAATGAAATGGGGAGGTGGGGGGGCGAGGGGGTGCAAGACTTTTGCACAGTACTGGATCACATGGGCAAATTTAACCTTAAAGATAGAATGATCTTTTTCTAGATTAAACACCTTCCTAAAACAGTGTGTAGGGTTATCTGAGATTTCGGTCACAATATTTTAAAATGTCACAAATAAATAAATGTAAATAGTCAGTATTGCTTTAAGAACTTTTCCAGACTGTTCCTTGAGTTGACCTGTCATGTTTGACCATTGCACAGTACTCAAAACTGAATAAATGTATTTTTGATGCTTTTATACAGGATGTCAATGCTTATTCTAATAGAATCCAGTGAAAAGTCTATGTTGAAAATTACAAGCATCCACTAATAATATTCTGAAACACTCAAACACTCAGCTCAATCCTACAGTGTGACAGAGATGAGGCTCATGCCCGGGGTATGTGCTCCATGTCAAATCTTCTTCCTCAGTCTGATTCAGTGTGTAAGTGAATAAAGAAAGAGTGTGTAAGTCTTTCAGATGGTCTTAGTTTGATGGAGTGTGTAGGGTTACGGTGCATAGCTGTGGCTGAGACTGTGGGCAGACGGGGCTGCCATATCCAGCACTGAATAAACTTAATATCCATTAGTTCAGTCATACACAGATAACCAGTCAAGCTGTGCATGAATTTACACACACTGAGACACACATTCTCAAAGTGAGGTACATTGATGTATATTTGTTACTTTGTAAAATATCAAATCGTTTATAACAAAATTGAATCATTTACTAAAGAGGGAAAATCCGAAAGCATTGTGGTTTTAATCTGTTACCCGAACCAGATCGGAGACACGAAACAGATTTTCAGAGTCTCTCCCCGTTCTTCCTCTTTTATACAAACACACATACACACTCTTCAGTGGTCGAATTGCGAACAATTGTCATGAGGTATGATGACTCCAAGGAACAGGGTGGGGACCGGTTTCATCCTGGCAGACAACAATAATCGAGCTATACAAGCAAAAAAATCATACAACGAAACACTACCCGAGACAGATTTATTGCCCCCCCTCCACCACACCCCACTCCCAAATACCCCACAGCGATATTAAGTTATATTGTAACCTCAGATGTAAATAATTTGTAAATAGACACAAAATACAAGGTGTTCTGTAGTGATATTGTTATATATCACCACAGAACACCTTGATATCATTCATAGAAAAAAATGTTGAAAAGTTTCTTAAAATTTCTTGACAGTTTTCTTGCATCGTACCTGTTAGGCGAGAGGCTCTTTGCTTAACAAGCGGCAAGGTTTTGGTTGCGTCAGTTCCCCAAAAAGTCACTTGGAGGTCAAGAGTCAGTGGTCAGATCGAGGATGATCCATTCAGGAATAGGAGCCGGTCGAACCAGCAGAGAAGCAGATCTCCTACAGAGATGAGAAGATAAGAATTACCCTACAGAGAGACGCAACATGCCCTGAATATCACTTAGTAAGAGTAAGACGCGCTGCACTAAATACCTCCCAGAACTTTAAAATTCTACCGGAGACAGCTTTGCTCCTAAATACAGTACACATTTGGATCATATAGGAAGACGAACCTGTCCAGGCAGGAAAGACAGATCAGCTCCAGAGCTGAGGAGATAAAAATCACCCCAGAAAGAGAGAAGTTTTTCTACACTATTCTTATGATTCGGACTTCTTCCACTACATACCTTGAAGAAGCAAAGCTGAACTAGCAATGCTACAGATGCCACATAAATTTAGAATCATCTCCTTGCAAAATAGATCTGCTCTAGAAATGAGGAGACAATAAATAGCCCACAGAGAGACAGTGATTCCTCTAAATGCCCCTTAGATTAAGTCTTGTTTTACTAAATACCTAAAAATGGATTTCCCCACATGACGTTCCTGGCTCTCAAATTTCCCTGAATGACAGATATCTTTCTCTAAATATTTCTTGAGACAAACACCCCAGAAACATCTCGTAAATAGCCCTGAGAGACAAGCTTCATCTTCTGAGTTCCTAGAGATAAACTTCATCCTCAAAATACAGCCAAGTGATATAGTAATGGAAATATTTTCACAAATTTAAGAGGTCTTTGCCCTAAAACTGGCCTTTGCCCTAATAGTTCTCGTCAAAACAGGATTAATCTCTGTTCAACAAACTTTATCCACCAAATACCTTTTTGACATAAATATTTCAAAATACCCCACAGCACCCCTTTTCCCAGAGAGAAAGACCATTTCCAAAGACCAAAAAAAAAAATACTAATGCAAACTTTTCTTTAAAATACCATCAAAGGCACAGACGTCATCCTTGAAGCTTATCACAAAAAAAAACAACCTTTATCATTTAAACACTCACACAAGTCTGATTCGACACCTCTTTCCATGAAATACCTCCCAGCTGCAGATTTGTCCATCTAAATACCCCATCAGAAATATCATAAGAAATCCCTCCCGTCTTCTTCTAAATACAGCCTTTCCTCAAACTACCCTGTGAGAAATTGATCTCTGCCTTTAAAAACCCAAGGCTCAAATAATCTCCCAGAAATACCCTATAGACGAATATACCCCACTGGTGCACCAGTAGTGGCCCTCTTCCTCTGCATACACCAGAGACAACTAAAGTACTTTCCTTTAGATTTTGACCTACCCCAGATACATATCTGCCAAGCTAAATACCACATTAGCACAATCATTTTACACTAAATACAGTATCTTGTAGAGTTCAAGGTCTTCCAGTACCTTGGAGTTACCTTTTTATCTACAGTATACATCCTAAATGCTAAAGACATTAGCACCCCTATTGTCCAAAACATCCTGAAGAATCATCTAACTAACCCCATGAAACACATCCCTTTACCTAAATTCCTTTTCTTAAGGATAGCTTTTGTGGTTCTTTGGTGACAGCTTTCTCCCAAAAAACCCATCAGAGGAAAACGTCTTCCTATTAATGCCCCATCATATAAACACCATCCATGAGTAAATACCTTCTTTAAATGCCCTACAAATGGACACCATGCCCCTGAAACCCCCCACTTCCTCCAAATACCCACTGGCACCTCATTTTATCAATAAATCTGACAAAGACCTTCTCATGTAAACATCCCATGAGAGAGACCTCTTTCTCTAATTACCCCCAAGAAAGAGCACTTCTTATAAATACACCATGAGAATGAACTTTTTCTCAATATACCCACTCTTGCAGAAAGACACCTTCATCTACTGTAAGTACCCCACCTGAGAAGAAAACTCTACACCCAGGTACATAAAAATGACTTCTTTATCTAATACCCCCTCTGAGAAAGATCTCTTCATTAAAATACCCCAGACCAAACGATCTCTTCATCCTTATCCCCCACTTAAAAAGACATCTTTATCCAAATATCCCCATGGGTTAGACCTGTTTATCCAATCCGCCATGACATCATTTCTGAAATACCCTCTGAGAAAGACATCAACCTCTTCATCTAAGTACCCCAATGACACAGAGAACAATATCTTCTTTTAAATAGCTTCTAATAAAGACTTCATCTAAATTAACCCCCCGAGAGAGATCTCTTTATTAAAACATCCCCAGAGACAGACCTGTCTCTCCAAATCCGACCGGGTGACTAAGCCCTTCTTCTAGATACCATCCAGGGACAGACGTCTTTCTCTAAGTATCCCAACAGAGACAATCCCAGTGTACTCAGACACTGCAGAGACAGACCTTTTCCTCTAAATGCCCCAGCCTTGTCCAGGTTCCTGTTGCCTTCAGTTGATGATCGGTTTCCTCTTCGCTCCTAAATTGTTCATGCTTCATACTAAACAGTTCCTTCTTCTCTCCTGCTCATCAGATGTTGTTCTTCCATCGGACTCCATCTGTCCTCCATCGCCCTGGATGAAGCTCCTCTTAAACCCGCTGTAACGAATCAAATCCTTTTTAAAAACACACTATCTGATGGGCATCAGACACAGAGCAGAAGTGTCTCAGTTGCTCCTTTCTGTTGATTTGTTTCTTCCTCTCTTTCTTTTTCTCTCCTCTTTTTCTCCTGCCGCTCCTCCCTACACCCCCCCAACTCCACCCCACCAGCCCT
>JAOVVA010000002.1:23915333-23931823 GCA_028565275.1 Leiocassis micropogon | reverse complement strand
TTTGATCAAAATGCTCCCGATATGAGCCGACACGAGCAGCTTTGTTTCAGTCATAATATTCATCTATCATAAAGAGGCGCAACATTTGCAAAGCAGACAAAATGTAAAATCAGTACCCCAGAAAAACAACAGAGCACAAATATAATATAGTATATAATTTACTAATTTTGTAACATAAATATTAACATAAGTTCAGCTAAATTTTCATATAAAATATAATACTGTATACATTTTTTACTACTGTAGAGAGAACACAAAGCAACCGTAGAGGAAAATGCAGCTTGGGATGGGGAATTATTACTGTATTAACCCTAATAAACCCTAATACCCGACTCACCATACTAAAATGACAGCACATAACAACTAAGAAAATGATGCTTGCATGAATTACAATACATTACGGTGATATTTTACATTCTAGCACTGCGGGGGACACAGCAGTACAGTACTGTACAGTATACGGGTTTACCTTTATATATTCAGTTTTTTTATAATATTAAACTGAGTTTGAAATGTTATTAAAGTGTTTGGGGAGTATATTTGGGGGCATATAGTGTTATAAACTATAAAAATAGACATTTATAGACATTTTTGACCACATGCAAAATTTGTGTTTTTTCACAATTCGCAGGTGCTCTAGGAACGTAACCCCCATAAATTTGGGGCGTCGACTGTACAATATGGTGCCAATCCATCACAGTGCAGACACAAACACAACCAACAGTTTGGGAACGCATGTCTTTGGACTGTGAGAGGAAACCGGAGTATCCGGAGGAAACTCACCAAGAACAGGGAGAACATGCAAACTCCACGCACACAGACCCTGAGGCGGGAATTGAACCCTCGACCCTGGAGGTGCAAGGACACAGTGCTAACCATTAAGCCATCATGCTGTTCTATTATTATTATTATTATTATTTTATTTTATTTTATTTTTTTTATTGTTGTTGTCCTTTTATCATGCAAACCCCCAAAAATTAATTATTAAATGTTATTATTTTAACGTTCAAGTATCATCACAATGTTGAGATTGAGCTTTTTCATTTCAGTGAAACACACACACACACACACACACACACACACAGACACAAAACCGCTCATATTGAACCTTTTCACAACCTACACAATGACCGAGCTCCTATTCACAATCACACACTTATACACACTCTTACACACACCTTTAAAAGCCTAAAAGCTTTCAGAATACATGCAATAAATTCATATCCACGGTACCATAACTTAAAGCGCACACACGCACACACAAACTCAAACCAAATAATAGCACAGCATCGTCCATCACCCACATACATACACATCTAATCTACTGGACTATGCACACACACACGCACACTCTTACAGACTGCTGCCGCTCCTGTTGTGACTGATATGAAACACGTTAGTGTGTGTTAATGACTGTCAGCGTTATCAGCCTCCCCTAGACAAGGTTACTGAAGGACTTCTGCAATTACTGAGGACTTGTTCCTCTCTCCCTCACTCTTTCTCTATCTCTCTTTCCTTCGCTCAGCCTTTTCTCAAGGCTGACATGATGTATTTATGTCGTCATCATTCAGGTTGCCATGGTAACAGAGCAAGAGAGTGGAAGTGAGAGTGGCATGCTGCCTGTTTTGGACGAGCTGAAATTCCTCCTGGGTTACATAATCCACCAAACCACCGACACAAAAAGGGTTTGTCCTTGAGCTGAGGACCTGTACACACACACACGCACGCACGCACACACACACGCACGCACGCACACACACACATGCGCACACAAAAGCACACGCACCCACAGTGTTTACAGGAAAGAGGGACCAGAGAAAGATTGTGATATGCAAATAAACCTTTATGAATATTCATTAGACCAGAGCGCATAATTAAATAATTGTATAATTGTTTATTAAATGTGTGAGACAAAGAGAGAGGGAAACTGAATCAGAGCACATGTTTTGGTCCTTCAGATGAAAGAAATGAAAAGGAGAAAGGGTCTCACAGACATGCACACACACACACATGCACACACACACACACACACACACACATACACATACAATTACACAAGCATGACAGATGGACAGTGCCTTTTTTACCCATGGCTGGAGGTGCCAATACTCTCAGAGCACTCTGCAAGCCTTTGAAGTGCTTTATGCTCCTCTATGAACACACACACACACACACACACACATGCACACTCTACATGCAATCAAATACATTAACACAGTCATCCTTAGACTTACATCATATACTCTTAAATACAATACAAACATGCATGTGCTTCAAATACCCTCAAATACACGCACACACACACACACACACACACATGCCCACACACACACACATGCTCTTTAACATGCAAAGACACACATGCTCCAAATTTCCTGAAAAATTCACACACCCACATGCATATACTGTATACACACATGCATATACTGGAGCCCCCCTGGGTTGTCTTCTGGGCCCCCTGCTGTACTCTTTGTACACGCATGACTGACATCATTAATTTTGCTGATGACACCTTTGTGGTGGCCCTGATTTCTGACAACAATGAGTCGGCCTACCTGAAGGAGATTAGGAATCTGGAGAACTGGTGCCAGAGGAATAACCCTTCTAAACGTCAGTAACACAAAGCAGTTGATAGTGGACTTCAGCACTAAGCAGGAGAGGAACTACCAGAACCCCGTCAACAATGAGAGCCCAATGGAGAGAGTAAACAGTTTCAGATACCTCTGTGTTCACATCACGCAGGACCTGTCATGGTCCTGTCACATCAACACCATGGTGAAAAAGGCCCGGCAGNNNNTGTGTGTGTGTGTGTGTGTGTGTGTGTGTGTGTGTGTGTGTGTGTGTGTGTGTGTGTGTGTGTGTGTGTGTGTTGCAAGTGGGTGGCCCAGTGGAATAGTATTTGATGAGAGATGAGTCAGAGCACCTACTGTACTCCCACACACACACACACACACACACACACACACACACACACACACACACACACACACACACACAGGAACAAAGCAGACATGATGGTCAGTTAAAATTTACAGCAAGAGAATACTGCTGTGATTAAAAAAAAAAAAAAAAAAAAACTCAATAGGCCGGAAAAAAAAAGAAAAAAAAAACAGATGAAAAGAAATCTAGGAGGACACATGGTGTCAGAAATCGATGCTACACAGATTAGTATTTATTTATTTTCTCTCTCTTTCCTTTCAACCATTTTCCATATCACTTATCTTGTTTAGGGTAGCAGGGGGCCTGGAGTCTATTTCAGAGAATTTGGGTCACAAGACAGGGGACACTTGGGATGGGGTGTCAACCCAATGCAGGTCAAACACCGTGGCCGATATGGAAATGCTAATCAGCATACACTGTATGTCTTTGGACTGTAGGAGGAAGGAATTAACCCAGCATGCATGGGAAGAACATGCAAACTCTGCGCATGCAGGTCAAGATTTGAGCCCCAACCCTCGAGGTGCTAGGTCGCAGTGCTAACTTTTGAGCCATCATGTCCCCTTTATGAGGCCTTAGAGATCGCTAGCTGGCGGTGAGATTTCTCTTTGCCATTCTCTGGTGAGTGTTTTTTGGTGTACAGTACCGGTCAAAAGTTTGGATTTATTTTCTACATTCCAGAACAATACTGGATTTTTTTTTTTCTAAACTATGAGCTAACACATATGGCATTAGGTAATTCTGAAACAACAACAGCAACAGTTAGTTTTTATGTTATTAGTCATTAAGGTCAGCTGTTCTGGATCAGTTCTTGCAAGAACAGTATCGTGTCAAGTGCATTTGCAAAACCCATCAAGCTCCATGATGAATCTGTCTCTCATAAAGACTTTCCCAGGAAAGCAAGACCAAAACTGACCTCTGCTGCAGAGGAGACGTTCATTTAGAGTCACCAGCCTCAGAAATCACCAATAAACAAACAGCACCTCAGATTAGAGCCGTTATGAAGAAGCTTTACAGAGCAGAAGTAGCAGAAACATCTCAATATCAACCGTTCAAAAGAGATTATTGTGTATTTTGGATGCCTTCAGTATTGTTTAACAGTGTAGAAAGAAGTAAAAAATTAGGAAAGACCATGGAATTAAAAGGTGTGCCTGAAATTTTAACTGGTAGTCACATACAAACAATGTGTGACTCTTGTAGGAGTTGGAAACGTTTTTACGTTTTCAGCCTTTTGTCCTGGTTTTGCCTCCGGAAAGATTTCCTAGCATGCATGCTCTGAGTATACAGTATAACAGAAAAAAACAAATATCCAGCATTACAGTGTATGAGAATAATGCAATCAGGATAATTCAGTGATACTGTGTAGGCGACGAGCACCGAATACCAAAACAGGAAGATTCATTAGAATGACTGGGTCTTACTTTCTGAGAGAGAGAGAGAGAGAGAGAGAGAGAGAAAAAGAGAGAGAGGGAGAGAGAGATTAAGATCAGTGGTGATTCAGTGACACTGCTTATGTGCATGTGCCTGTGTGTACTGTACGCTTCCGTGTGAGAGAGAGAGAGAGAGTGGGTGTGTGTATGCATGTGTGTGTTTGATTATGCTATCCTGGCATGCATGCAGTCATTGCAGATGTACAGGTGTGTCTGTTTGTGAGAGCTGTGCTTTGGGATCCAGTGTTTTTCATAATAATAAAAGAATATTTGTTCATCTACTATTTCATCATTAAAGTGAATTCATGACATTATATGGAACAACCCCGATATGGTGTAAAAGTCATTCAAATAGTTTTGTTTTCAGTTTAAGCTTAGCATATATTTAAATGAAAGGTCGTAGCCACTGGTGATTATATTCAATTAAGAACACAGGGAGTCTGGCATGCATAATTACAGACGGGACGCTTGGAGTTCAGTGTATGATAAGCCTGTGGTACACACAAAACACACTACTCTCTGTCACACACACAATACCACTTTGAAAGACATGAATATATGCAAGGTTAATTGGCCCCAGACGTCCGACTGTCCGTGTTGCTACAAAGCCTCAAGCTGTGTTGAGCTAAAGAGGGTTGCTTTGACTTGGACAAAATCTTAGCATGCACGTGCACGTGCCCACACACACACACACACACACACACACACACACACACCATCTCTCTTGAGTTTATTTTTGCACCATTCTGTAGCTAGAAAAAAACTTATCAGTGTTTGTCTTTGTTAATTTGTAATAATTTCCTGGTAAGTGTTTCATTAACTCTAATCATGTCTCGTAAAGCTCTAATAACCTGCAATAAGTAATTCCTTGCTTATGCTGTATAATCTTGACACTATTTATTATACACGGCGTGTACACTCTACTATTTCATGTGACTGCCCTTAAGCTTTGATTATGATGTGCAGTGTGGTGTGAAACTCCACTCTTTCACAATTTAAGTCCTGGAATATACCCGTGCCATCAGGGAAGAGAAACTCCAGAGATGTGATAACGCTGGTCGTCAGCTGACTTCATTTTATTGCCATATAACGTTGCTGAGTCTAGACCTGAGCAACAGAAGCAACCCCAGATTATAACATTGTCTCCAGAGGCTTGTACAGTGGCCGCTATGCATGATGGGTGCATCGCTTCATGCGATTCCCTTCTTAACCTGACCCGTCCATCGCTCTGGAATAAGCTCCAATCTTTATGCTCCCTAGCAGTGTTGGGGGACGTTACTTTTTAAAGTAACTAATTACATTACGAAATGACTGTCTTTAAAAATGATCAGTTACATTTACAAAAAAAATTGAATTGAATTGATTCTTCATGCATGTTGTTTTAGTCAAGACCGTTATAATTATTCTACCATCATCACTCAGGGAAGTTTGGCCCATAATCTGTTAACTACTAATACCCCTATCTCACCTACACGGTTTCGCGCAGTAGCTGTAAGTATGGTTCATCATGATTCACCGCGAGTTTTGGTGCTGTGATTAGGTTTTCCATTTTCCGCGCGTCGGTCCTCGCATAGGTGAGATAGGGGTATAACAGCAGGAATAACAGAGGGGGGCAGGTTATCGGGGACGGGGCTGGTAGGATGACTTTCACACACACACACTAACGGATTGGGACTGACTAAATAACTGAGTACTTGAATGGCGGACCTAACGCGTTAGATTTACGCTTTGGATTACATCAGAAAAGTAATCCAAGTACCCTAACGCGTTACTTTGTAATGTGTTACACCCAACACTGCTCCCTAGTAAACTAAAGCCTTTTTCTGATGAGTCTCACTAACAAGAGATTTTCCTATAGACACAAGCTGTTTAGTCCCAGTATTGTGCGTTCTCCTCAAATTGTGTGTTGTTGGAAATGCTCTTACTTTCACTATTAAACATAGAACTGATTTCTACTGTTGATATATTTGATGCAACTTCATCAAAAGCAATTTATGATATCCTTCCAGGTTTTACCAATGCATTGGAGTTCTTAACCCACAGTTCTTAACCCACAGTTCCAATAATTTAAAGGTTTTCTTTACTTGATGTGGGGCAATAATATATTAAACACATTGACTTTGGATATTACTTACATTTTCATCCATTTGTTTTACTTTATCATTATTAAAGTTTGAACACCTCATCCATTATTTTTGTGAAGGGTTTGACATTGGCACATATCTCCAGCCCAAAATATCAAATCATTACCCGACATTGTTGTTTATTTGAATTGTTTCTATTAATTAACCTTGTTAACAATACTATAGGATAATGTTAAATATGGAAACCTTATAATATGATTTTAACATATTTATTGTTCTTCCAGCCTCTACATCATTATAATAAACATTTCTGCTAGTTTGTTAGTGTTACATAATATACAATGTCAAGAAAGCAAATACTGTACATAACCTATTCTTCTGTAGCTATTTTACATTTAGGTGACATTTTGTTCAGCTAATTAACTTCAGCAATGTTGAATGGAAAAGCTAACATTAAAAAAGCATTGCTAAAAATATTAGCAACTACAACTTACTAGATTCATTATACAGTCTCAGGAACAGCCTTTTAAGGTCACATTGTAACATTGAGATATGACACACATCTGGCTTGTATGAAAGGGTGCCAAGAAGAAAGCCCTTTCTTAAAAGAGTTTTTGGTGTTTTGCAATAATGTTTGTTGTGTCACTGAATATTATAATGGAGTAAAGACAGTCAAAAGGCTCATACAGTTATATTTAGAAAATTTTAATATCCAAATTCCATAAGTACCATCAACTGTACCAAAATGCAAGAGTAAGTTCTTAATAACGTTGCTCTGCACTTATATTCCTCAGACTAACACTACCCAAGACGTATCCCTAAGGTATCATTACCATAAAATGCATGTGCATCCTGAAACCCCTGTGTAGGACTCTTTTCTGAGAATGTTAAAGCAGATGATGAGCTACAGTCGAGTAAAACCCACCCCATGCAGAAACCTCGACCTTCAGGTAAGACCAGCGCTTCCTCTTTGTAGCCTGCTGTTGCTTAGCGCCATGTTCCCACTGGGCTTTGCATTCTGTGCTCTTTAGGACGCCGTGGGATTCGCCGACTCTCTCCATCTCCAACTGTGAACTGAGAGCACACGCAGCTCTGTGCTCGGTACGCCACGCAAACACACTTTAACCCTTTAGTCCTGCACAGGCCAAAATAGCAATGTTTATATGACCTGAATTTTTTGTGTTTTTTAACTTGTCACTTATCTTTATGCAATATGAAAATCATTCAAGTGAACTTCACGTAAATACAAGTGAAGTGACAAGTTAATGTATACATTTACAAGTTAATGCATTAAAAGAAACCTACTATGCAATATTAACTTTTTAGTCATTTTTAGACAGTCAGTTGGGTCTCCAGTGCGCATGTACAAAGAAAAAATAAAAAACATCAAAACATCGACGAAAAAGGCAGACAAATGTACCAATTAGATTTTCCCCTAATGTGACATCATATAAGAAGCCTCCCCTGACTTGTTCCTCAACCCCACCCATCTGGGGTAAAACAGAGGGAGTTGTAGGTATTTAAAAAAAAGCATTATCTGAGGTTATTCCAGCAATAACATTCACTCACATACTTTGGGGAACCTTTGAGACCTACATTAACTTGCCAAAGAAATAAGTAAAATATGGAACCTTTAAGGAACATGTCATGATTTTTATTTATCCATGAAAACAAGTTAATTTCCATTATCGCTTGTGTTAAAACAGTGATACGAGTCTTTACTTCACCAGTCTGTTATTTTACCTTGAATAAGCCAAAATCAAAAGCTTATCATGTTAGCAAGTATTTAGAAATCAAAAACCCTGTCCTGAAGGCATTCCCATGGTGAAGAACCTACTGCATCAAAAAAAACTTTACAATATCAATAAATATATACACAAATACATTAAATGTAATTCAAATAAACCTTGATTGACTAACCCTAACTTGCACTGTAATTAAAATTTGGTCAAAACTGCTCAGATAGAACATTAATCAACCTCAGACTAATCAGAATCAACTTTAGTATAAGTGAAATTCACAAAGATGCTTCAAATAACTATTTTGAGTCTGTAAAAGTCATGAATTTTGCACACATTAATGTGTGTTTTATGTTCGCTCTTTCCACAAAATAACCAAAAAACCTCACCAAGCTGCAGTATTTCCTCAGATCCAAAATATATGTGTAATATAAGTTGAATGAATTCATGAGCGTAATTTAGGCCGCGATTCGGTCTCTCTATACATCTCTTAGTATTGTAAAAACATGTCATTTTTATTTTAGTCCCATCTGACTTACTCCTTCCTCACCATCAGCCCTGAGTGTAGTACTTCACAGGAGCCATCTACATTTAATGCGTGTAATCCTTTAACAATTTTAAATTCATTTCTCTTCCACTCTCGCTCAGTCCTTCTTGCTCCTATCCATCTTCTGTCTTGCTTTTATTGCATGCAGTGGATGGCTTATTAATCACTTCAATCACTGCTTTTCTCTCTCATTTTTCGCACGCCATGTCTTTCTCATCTCTTTGTCACTTTGCATCTCTCTTTCTCTCTCTTCTCTCTTAAATTGCACACTGTGAAATGATTATGAATGTTCAGGTGCTGGAGGCAAAAGTATAGAGGCAGATAAAGCTGTCATCACAGTCTTTCTTACTATTGCACATATGTGCATGTACAGTACGTACTGGTATTATAATAATTTATATAATTTGGGAAATTATAAATTGGGAAATATACAGTATAATAAAAACACCCCAACATCAGCAACAACACAATGTCAGCACCACTAACATAAACAAATCACAGTTACAACACCAATAACATTGTTATTGCATCCAAAACAACTAATAACATCCAAAACAACACTATCACCGCCACCATCATTATTACCACTACCAAAACAACATCAATACCATTAACACTACCACTTATACAACATCAATAACATCATCACCACCACCAAAACAACACCAATAACATGAACAACACTACCACTTATACAACATCGTCACCACTACCAAAACAAAAACACCATCAACACTACCACTTATAAAACACCAATAACATCATCACCACCACCCAAACAGCATCAGTAACATCATCAACAATACCACTTATATAGCACCAATAACACCATCATCACCACCATCACCAAAACAACACCAATACCATTAATACCAGCATTAAAACAACACCAATACCACCATCACCACCACCAAAACAATACCATTAACATCAACACTCCTCTGAAAACAACATCACCCATAACCAGGTCAGCACCACTACCAACATGAATAAAACTATCACTTTTACAACATGGGTAACATAATTATGGAAACCAAAACAATACCAGTACAGTGTACTACAGGATCAGTACCCAACAAATAACAGCAAAACCACAACCAACACCAGTACACCACCAATAACATCATCACCAATGCCAAAACAGCATTATTGCTGCAACCAAATTAACACCAAAAGCATTAACAACCATCATCAAGGTAGAATCAACACCACCTTCAACTATGAAGAAAAAAACACCAAAACTACTACCGAACTAACATATCAGCCATATCACCATCAGACACTAAAACTGCATCAAGATCATCAGACGTAAACCAGCAACAACATCCCCAGCATTAATATTAACATTAACAACACCACTAACAGCAAATTTAACACCAGCAACAATCATCACCAGGAGTCTTTATGGGGCCAAATTCAATTTCCAGTTGTTTAAATGGCAACAAGGTTGTAACGAAGTAAAAAGGTTTTGCTGTTGTACGTAGAGCAATACTGCAAAATGGAAGTATTCATTTAAGCCATGTTAAATTAATAACTGTGAGATTATATTGGTTTGTGTGTATTATAACGTTAGCACAGCATCTTCTCCAGGATGTGGTTGTATTAATATATTTCATTAGAGGTTTATGGATAATTGATAAATTACTGGTCAGGCAGAGAAATGTCCATGATGGAGCTCATGGGAGTTTTATTAATGCTTATCCTCTAAACACAGAAACGAGAGATCCGATAGAAAATGGAAATGACTCGAGGTTTAATCGGCTTTTAGCATTTATGACTTTATACTGAAAGGCATCATGTTACTGTTTTCAGCAGATTAAAAACTTTTTTTTTTCCCGTCTGCAGGAAGTTAGCCTGTATAAAGCTAGCTTGCTGGTCTCTTCTTGTATGTTAAGTGCTGAAACTTTTATTTCAGTTAGCTCAGGTAACATGCTGGAAAAGATAATAGTCAGAACAAATGGCATGTTCTAGCCAACTTGTGAAGAATGCTAGGTGCTAGTTAGTGGTGTTCTAGCACATGACGTAGTATTGCTAACACTCTGGTTATTTTCAGTTAGGAATTACTCAATATATGTTACTCATGCATTGTCTATACGCTTTAACCTGTATACAGGGTTACAGGTGGCCTGGAGTCTATCCCAAGAGACTTAGGGCACAAGGCAGGGTACACCCTGGATAAGGTACCAATGCATCTCAGGGCACACACACGCTCATTCACACACTACAGGTAATTTGGGAACGCCAATTAGCCTAATCTGCATGTCTTTGGACTGTGGGAGGAAACCAGAGCACGTGGAGGAAACCCACCAAGCACTGGGAGAACATGCAAACTCCACGTACATAGACCCGAGGCGGGAATCGAACCCGGACCGTTAGTACTAACTTTACCCAGCACAGAATGAGTACTGTGTGAGTGTGTGTTACTGTTGCCCCCCCTGGCCATAGGTCATAAGTTTTTGCTTCACGAAGACACCATAAGGCACACAGGGAAAATACGTTCGAACTCACAACACGGTTCAGCTCTTGTCCTTCACACTGTTGTACAAAAGTAAAATGAAATGATTAACAGAAGCGGAACATGAACCTTAGGCACCCCTTTCCTAATGACCATGCAAACTCATATCACTGAGATAATGTTCATTGTTTAATAGGTTTAATGGGTGCAATGAAGCCAGCACTTATCATATGCAAGACAAGTTACCGCTATAAACACTAGCTCTCTTGCTAGCTTTTCTTTTTCTCTCTCATCCAATTAATAAGAAAAAAAGACATGCTACTGAGAAATGGGTAAGTGCAAAATCATCTGTTCTGCAGAATTGTGTGTTAACAAAATGGTAACACTGGAGGCTCCTTCCATTAATGTTGAATAGACCCACTCCAAGCGGTCACAATATCCAATGAATGAGCAGTGATTATAGAGAAAGGGGCATTCAAGTCAAAGCAGTACTTTTGATTGTGCAGAATAACAGAACACAGTTCTGAGAGTAAAAACTGCCTTTACTTCTCTAGATAATCCTCTGATACACTAATACACTTATCCCAGTGCTGGCCTTCCAGGAACTCCTTCAATGGCCTTTTCCTTTAATGGAAAAAATGTAAAGGAGTTGTTTTTTGTGGGTCGATGCAGGATCTCACGCTGCTCATGGCCACTACTTGCACGTTACAGGACCTCGGCTGGGAGTTATTGCCACTTCCCCCGTCCAGTCCTGACCTTGCTCCAAGCCATTTCCGCATATTTGTGCATTAGTGTAGCGTAGGATTATATAGAGAAAGAAAAGTAGTTTTCATTCACATAACTTACATTCTGGTATTCTGCGCAGTCAAAAGTCTCGGTTTGACTTGAACACCCTATTATAATACTATACTTTATGCTACAGGCCAAAATACTGTCCAAGTCATTCAATCATGCAGAAAAACACACACTTTCTGACCATTTCAATTTAAGAACTGGAAGGCATCCTCTTTAGTGCCTTTTTGTACCAATTCTCTGCAGGTGTAAATAGTAAGAGGATTCAGAAAGGATCTAGGCTCTGATCATCCCATGCCTGAAGAGATATGTAGAATGTGCATTTGTTATCTTGGATGGAGAGGGGATCCCTCTCACTGCTCTTCCTGGTGTGAGTGTGTGTGTGTGTGTGTGTGTGTGTGTGTGTGTGTGTGTGTGTGTGTGTGTGTGTGTTAATATAAATGGGAATGAGAAGTGCAGAAAGCAACTGAAGGGTGAAATGAAGAGATAGAAAGTAAACATGAAAAAGAACGATAGGGAAATGATTCACTTTCTCGTGCAACTCAATTGAATGGAGGCCTTATGAAAAAAACTCAACACACTCAGGTGTGAAGTAAAGACCAGATACAGCGAAAATGTGTGTGTTCCTCTTCAGTGTCATTCATACTGAACATGAATCCATGTCGGAAACACCTCGCATTCCAGGTGGCACATAGAGCAGTGATTTGATATTATTTCTAACAAGCATAATAGAAAAAAAAAAAAAAGCAGAATGCGTTCGAGTGGTTCGTCAGACGTAATTGTGGCCTGTCGTGTGTAATAAAATACGATGCACACTACAATAGGCATGAATCACACACAAGTCTGTAAACATATACGTCTATGCATATACAGGTCACGTAATATAGTAGAGTTTTTAATTAAAGGGGACCTACTATGCAAAACTTATTTCCTATTTAATCATTTCTGGACGCTTACGTGGGTCTCTAAGCAAAAAAACATCCCCCTCTTTTTTGTTCCCTTTCCATTTTTGACCGTAAATGTGCTTTAATATGCTGTTGAGATTTTCCACCTGGTATGACGTCTTTCTAGGCAAGAAGAAAAAAGAAGAGGGAACAACTCGATTTGCTCCTCCAGGGCTCCATAAAAATTTGGCAGGGGGGGAGCCCTAAAAAAAGCCCAATGCAGCAGGGACAATGACTCACCTCAAAATAACGCATGACTTTTGATAGAAATATAACGTTGTATATTCTGATTTGTTGAGAGAGAATCTCGATGGTACGAACCCGAAGGAAAGCTAGAAAGCTGTCACTAGGAAAGGTAATTTAACAGTTTGCCTAACAATCAAATTATCATAGAGCATAGCACTCTAGAATCTTTGGTTTGATTCTATCTGACTAGAAATTTTTTTATGCATGATGTTGGAACGCTGTTCTGGACCGTTCCAGCCCACTTTAACCTCTGACCTGAAACAGAAGGGATTTTAAGGATGCCAGAACATGATTTTTGTACAGCATGATCTTAGTGTAATTTCAGCTGTTAATTCTGCACATTTTGGAGACGTCTAAGGCTAATTTAAACTAATTTAAATTTAATTTAAATTGAAGGCTTGTAGCTTAAAAAAAAAAAAAGAAGTAAAATCTTCTGTCCCAGTTCCCTTTGAACCTTAAAGGATTTTCCAAAAGGACTACTGATGAAATTTTCAAAGGAAACATCAAAGGAATGGAGTTTTAGAGATGATGGATCATCGTTTGTAGCCTTCTCCCCGAAGAACCTCTGGAGGAATGTACAGTTTAAGGGGGAAAAAGGTTCCTTGTGGATTTTTCAAGATCACTTTTAGAGTTTGTTGGACAATTAATTAAGCTCTCTTTATTGCAGATTGGTGTAGGATTACACAGAGAATACTTTAAAGGTTTATCACAGAGGGACAACAAAAGAACCCTAATATGTTCTAAAGCTTTGTTGATTGTAAGACAAGGCAAGTTAGTACTGTATGTCTAGAATCTGGGCAAATTTATTTAATGTTTCTTATTACAAAAATTTAAATATAAATATAAGAGTTTTATAAGGTTATGCTGCAATCCCGTGTACTTTTTTCGTACAGTGGGAGTCATCTCCAGTGTTTGATTTCTTAACAGGGAACCCCAGGCACAAGGATACACAAGTCGGTGTGCTCTCAGTGCCAGTCCTAAGCATGGATTAAACGGTAAAGGTTGCGTCAGGAAGGGCATCTGGTGCAATATCACTGCCAAATCAAATATGCAGATCAGTTGATCTGCCGTGGTGACCCCTTACATGGTTTCTCGAAGCCCAAAAAAGGAGAGAAATAAACATTTTTCAATCTTTAAATTTAAAAATTTTATTGCCAGACATTTTTTGGATACTTTCCTTTTCTTATCTACTAATAAAACAAGAATGTTTTAATTTAATATTTATTTAAAAACGTCTACAAATAGTGGTAATAATCATATAATTCATTAATTGTAATCTTACACTTAGCATACACTGCCTGGCACAAAAGATTCCCCACTTGGATTTACTTCTATTGGAAAATGACTGCAGTGATTAACATGATTCAGCTGTTAACAGGTTATTTATTCCGAACTGATGCAGGGAGTAGCTTCTCAATTCCTGAACAATCATGTCAGAAGACATATCCTGTGATCATGGCAAAGATGTTACTCTGTTTCAGAAGAGTGAAATTATTGCGTCAAGCAAAGAAAACAACTAAGGAGACTGCTAAAACTATTACTGATCATGAGAGGAGATTACTTAAATGTTTGGTGATATCATAGCGAGAAGTGCAACTCATGGCGATGTTTAATAGTGGAAGTAAGAGTGTTTTCACTCACATAATGCAAAGAGAACTTAATGGATCGGGACTAAACAGCTGTGACTGTGACGGTTGTACATTGAACTTATCAGTAAGGCTAATCAAAAAAACAATTTTACAATTCCTTGCTTTTTCTCTTTGCTTGGAGCATAAAGAATGGACTGTAAAGCGATGGAGAAAGGACAATGTCTAAAATTTCTAATTTTAGTCCAAATTTACCCTGTTGGCACCCCTCATGGCTTGTGTCTACCATACAAGCCTGTGAGGGCAGTGTTATGATCAGCGGTTGCTTCAGTTGGTCAGGTTTAGGTTCATAAATGTCAGCTGATGATCTAAACAAACAGAATGATCTTGTTTTTCCGTTAATAGATATTTTGCAAGTATCCACTGGGTCCAAATTGTGAAAGAGTGGTTCAGGGAGCATGAGGCATCATTTTCACACATGCATTGGCCACCAGAGTCCAGACCATAGAGCTAATTGAGAATCTTTGGGATGTGCTGGAAACGACATTGCGCAGCAGTCCAACACTTTCATCAACAATACAAGATCTTGGAGAGGAATTAATGCTCTGGAAATAATTGTTGTGATATTGTGCCATAAGCTTATTAAAATGATGCCATGGCTAATACATGCTATAATCAAAGCAAAATGTGTTCTAACAAAAAAGAGTGTGAGATTTTTTTCTCTTGGCTGGGCAGTGTATATTTGACTATAGTTAAGATTTGCACTTTTTATTTCTGTATATTGAAGAAAATTGAGAAAAGTGTTTATATCAACAAATTAATAATGACTGTAGATCTGAAAATTTATATCTGACACAATCATTGTAGTGAACCACGTATTCTGTACAGTGGAAAGCATTTGTATTGACAGATCTTACATCGATAAAAACCCCCAGTGTTGTTAAACCACTTTCAGAGTACTTTTGAGTCCAGACCTATAGAAACTCCCTAGGGTGTTAAATCAACACTGTGGGTGTTAATTCAACACAGGGATTTTGCTGTGTAGGCAGTTGCCATGGAAGATGGTAGATAACTATTATTCTATGAAGGTTTAATAAGTCCACAGAAATGACAAAATAGCAAATTTTTCAATTGATTTAAAATTCCTCGTAATGGAACATGGCTTAATTCAACTCATAGAGAATCGGGTGTCTTATCAGAAATAATAAGAGATAAAACAGTTTCACATGTGCCAGTGCTAAATCTCATTTAGTTAGCAGCAGTTAGCATGAGTCTTTCTGTAATGACAGCTAGCTTCCCGTCTGCCGTCTTCCCTGACAGATTAAATCATAACAATTCAGCTTATGAGTAAGACAAGTACAACCTCTTTGGTTCATTCATTTGGGACATTATTAAACAGCTTGAAGACACATGACTCAATCTGAAAAGAGGAAGACGTGGATAGAAATGAAGAGAAAGAATAAAACATTTTGTTCGAATGAGTCGACACGTCACATAGAGTCTCAACAAGTGAGTCAGAACAAAAAGATTTCGGGTCTGGCTGACAGCCAAAGAGCTGAGCTTGTTTCCCTGACAGAGAATACTAACAGATCTAAAACCAGAGCACTCTGATTGTCAGGCTGTACGCTTTATACCCACAATGCACCTGCTACTCTACTCTACAAGACTCTCACAGTCCATGGAGGACATCTCAACTAAAAAAAAAAAAAAAAAAAAAAAAAAAAAAAATA
>JAOVVA010000002.1:23889274-23906169 GCA_028565275.1 Leiocassis micropogon | reverse complement strand
TGCGCTTGATCCGCGCTCACCGGACGCTACGAACGCCAGAAAAACGCTCGATTTTAACACCCGTGTGAACAAGGCCTAATGTAAAAAACACCCTATATTTATTCCTACAAGAACAAATGAAAAGGATTGGATCAAGTGTTTACATTGCTATTGTTTACCTACTGAACAGACTATCAAAGGTTTTATACCAAACCTCTCATTTCCATTGAAATTCCATTGAGGTGTTAACATGATGCACTTTTTTTTGGGTAGCTCAGATTAGTCAGATTATTCATCTAAATAATAGCTACCGAGCATGCTGTTTTAACTTGTTAGAATCAGTTCTGTTAAGAACGATAATTTTAAAAAGCTATGTTTTGTAATACATCCATAGATGTTTTCCATTGATATCATCTTTAACATAACGTCAAGAAACGACAACTCAGGGTTGGACAGATCTCTAGCTGGCACACAGGAAGAGTTTAAAACATATTTTTAGTGTCCTGAAATCCATCTGACGACGCTAAAACGACATTCTGGTTAGCTTGTGAATAATAGGCCTAATAGAATTAGGGTAATGACTGATTAGTATGTTTTTCAAACTGTTTTTTTGGAACATATGGTGTCCATGTCCTCGATAAAATGTGGGCGGTGAATGTTGGAGCTGTGAGCTTGTACTGTTCTCTCCTCTCTCGTCATTTTCTCTCGACAGTGCTTTACAGACCTGCATGTTCCTGGTCCTGAAAAGGTCACCAGTCGTCCACGCATGTTAATTATTCGGCTATGAAAAAGAGAAAACATTTCACTGACAGCCGGATCACTTTAGCGATACTCAGTAGAGAGTAGCCAGGATGTGAAATCTGCTTAAAAGAATGCGCAAAAAAAATACTATCCAGAGAGCAAACACAGAAGTGTGAGTGAATCCTCTCGAGTTAGGTACTATCAAAGTTGTTTTGATTCATTCCAGGCCACCCTGTGTCTAGTAGTTTCTTAAAGCCTAAAAATTAGTTTAGCACGTGATGTTCGGACACGTGTTGGCGTGTGATGTTAGCGTGGCTTGTGTTGCACTGGAACGTTTTGTTGTTTAGTACTGAGATAGCTACGGGTGGAGAGACGGTTAGGCAATGGGGGAATTGTTCCAGCAGCTCTTCCTTACGCTCGCTCCCACAAACACACACACACACACGCACGCACAGTATCAGGCGGTGCTGTCGTTACCATAGTTACATAAAAATATACTGGTATGGATGCAGTCGTCCCACTAAAGGCTGCACTTTTCCCACAAACACTCACTCAGCCATCATGGGCTTTCAACTTGGCTTTCACTGATACTTTTACAAGATAAACTAGAAGTGTTTAAAATGAGTAGCGTTCATAAATCTAAAAACACACGCACAATCTGGAGGGTACTCTGGTATATAAATGGCATTTGCTAATAATGACAACGTCAGGGACTGTACTGTAAATTTGAAAGATGTTTTGCTGTAAAATCATCCACTGCTAAGGTCTGAACGTTAAATATAACCTCTGTTCTGGCTGTGTACATCACATTACTTAAGTAAGCAATAAATAATTTTGAGACATGCTGTTATAGGAAAATAATCATCCTGAAGTATTATTTCTCTTATAAAACAGAGCTAGTCTAAGAGTTTTACAATGTAAATTAAATACTGAGATTAGATACTAAGGATGGGAATCACAGCATACCTATGTGCCGATTTAATTTATATTGTGATTTTATAAGTATCACAATTTCTTAAGTATTATGACACAATATTATTTTTTTATTTAGTTACAATTCCAAACAAACTTAGCAAATAGTTTGCTCTTACCACTCAAGATGCTGTGTTGCCTGCTAGTGTGTGAATAACTTAGAGAGTAGGATTGTAGAATTGTAGAGGAACGGTGACATTGTACCACCTCAAATGCAAATGTATAAACATTAAAAAATTATTTAAAAAAAAACTAATTTGGTTGCAGTCTACATCACAACAAAAGATTCATGATACATAACTGAATCAATTCCTTCCCATCTCTATTAAATACTGAGATATCACATCATTTTTTAAATCTGTGACATCACAATTATCTAGTTACAACTTACTATACCAAAAAGAATTAGCTTGAAATGAAATTGAACAATTTGCTCACATTTTTTTTTATTTAATCCCTTGCAAAATGTTCATTAAAACTGTCAATAAAAACTTAAAAAGTAATTTTAAGTAAGTGGATCTGAATTGACCTTACTGTATCTAAGGCTCTATAGACTGTATCTATAGACCATAACAAGGGTCTCTAAAATTAAGGTATACAATTTAAGGTAGTATTAAAACTTGTTTTGTTTGCTGTTGTTTTTTGTATTTTTTGGAACTAAGTACTAACCTTCATGACATTTAAGGTATTTGACTCATTTTTTACAAAACTCACTCAAGCTTGCAGTCAACTTTTATAATTTTTCCCATTTATAGTTCAGTCAAATTATAATTAATAGTTTGTTTGTATTATACTGTACCACATTAAACCTGTTTTTAATCATAAAAATAGTCTAATGATTTATGTCTGAGTGTTTGTGTTCATGTCCTAGGCTTCTCTTTGGCACACTTTACCCAGCATATTACTCCTACAAAGCAGTCAGGACCAAGAGTGTAAAAGAATACGTAAGCCTGATTTCCTTCCTTACTTACAGACCTTTTGCCCCTGATGTCACAACGTCTGTCTGTCATAGTGCGAACTCACTTCTAAGCGGTGAAAGGGATTTTACTTCCCAGATGTTAGCGCAGAAGCACTTTCAGCAAAAAGCTGAGTCGTTCTGAATCGCCTTTGAACCGTCCACAGTTAACGCAAGCTACAAAGCTAACTAGCTTTAAACACAAGGCTGAATCCTAAAACCCTCTCTTAACCCCTGATTAAGGGCACTACTTGTTGTGTGGAAAAAGGGATTGTACGCACTGCATAGCGTGCTAGCTTTCCATTTAATGCTATTTGGGATTTAACCTGGACCAGTTAGATAGCAATTAATTGGAAAGCTTAAAACAAGTAAAAAAGTCTGCAAATTAATATGTTTTTTACCTTCTTCATCCATTTTCACACCCTTGCTTCTCTTTCTAACAAGTTATGAAGTCCACCATGACATACTGCATATGAAAACAATCAGCAAAACAAAGCTAGCTAGCTAGCAATTGGCTATATTATGCTTTTATTATTTAGCATTAGGTAATCTGGTAATCATCAGATAATCTTGAATGTAATTATCAACAAAAATACATAGTAGTCAGTTAAGTACTTCTGCTATTGTTGTGAGAGATATCATGGTAGTCACGTGACTGTAAAGGGATATTTACATTTGGATATTTCCAAAATCAAAAGTCCAGCCAGGGGGAAGATTGTGTCGGTGGGGGAGGTTTGGGGATTAAATTAAACATGATGAATACAATTAGGATTAAGTGATGATTACCAGATTACCAATCAGATTACATGGTGCTAAATAATAAAAGGATAACATAGCAATTGCTAGCTAGATAGCTAGCTTCTGTTCCGCTGATTATTTTCATATGCAGTGTGACATGGTGAGCAAGATTCTCTTGCTATTAATTTGCACTCAGTTATTATCTATCAGAGCAGTCGTATTATTAAACTATTTGTGATGAATCAGCAGTTATCCATCCTGTGCAGGAGAAAAGCCGTATAGGACCTCTGATCCTGATCCCTGTCGAGGCTTCTCTCATTTCCCTTTCCTCTGTGTGTGTGTGTGTGTGTGTGTGTGTTTCTGCAGGTGCGGTGGATGATGTATTGGATTGTGTTCGCTCTTTATACTGTAGCAGAAACGATTGCAGACCACTCCATAGCATGGTAAAACATGTTCACATGATCTTTCTGTCCCTTAAACTTATTTATTGTTGAAATTATTTTTAGCATTACATTTATTCCTCATGAGCTGAGTCACATTTTCTCCAATGTTCTCTTTTTTTTTTTCTTTTTTTAACCTTCAGGTTTCCGTTGTACTATGAGTTAAAGATGTGCGTGGTGATCTGGTTGGTGTCGCCGTACACCAGAGGAGCCGGTCTGATCTTCAGGAAGTTCCTGCACCCGCTGCTGGCCTCAAGAGAGAGGGTACACACATTAATCAAACACTCTGTTTTTAAAGGAAAACTGACCTCCAGACTGCCAAGGCCACAAATTATGAATGGAAACTTGAAGCAGTTAGCACGTTGTCTCCTACCTACTGGGTGTTTATTTTACCATCTCGACTCCTGACCGTAGAAAATCTGATATTTGTGGTTTTAAATGTAGACATTGTCCCAGGTAGCTAAAAAATAAATAAGGAAATGAAAAGAAAACTAGTAAAGCATGTGGATTTATATGATACCTGTTTTTTTGTGTGTGTGTGTTTCAGGAGATTGATGATTACATCGTTCAGGCCAAGGAGAAGAGTTATGAGACCATGGTGAACTTTGGAAGGCAAAGCCTCAGTGTCGCTGCTTCAGTCGCTGTGACTGCTGCTGTCAAGGTAGAACAAACACACACACACACACACACACACAGAGCAAGTGTGAGCCAGAGCTCAAAAGTGATTTTTTTTTCATTATGGTAACAGATACACAACACACAGACGTTCATCTTCTTCTCACAAAGGATTCTTTCACAGTTCCTCAGTTTACTGATCCACTAGAGCCAAACATTAAACCAGACAGCACTAATGTCCTTAACTCCCGCTTGTGCCAGTGTTAGCATGTCAATCCTAAGCAGCCCTGTCCTACTGAGCCACACCAACAAGGTTTTATCTGTCCTGGCATCTTTTCCTGGTAATAATAAATACCCTTAAAAAAAACATATTTGAAGAACATGCAAATCAGAACAGCAATGTTAATAATAATAACAGCACACTACAGTGTGGAGGAACGCTTGACTCCATTTGGTCAGAAGGTTTGGATTATTTCTGTATTATTTTTGTATGCGGCTTACGATTTTCCGATTCTGGCTTTGAATCTGGCGTTTGAATCCCAGTGATGGGTTAGCAAGCTGCGGCCAGGAGTCCAAGGGTGTCCAGGGTGTACCCCACCTTGTATTAAGTTTCCTTAAGTTTCCTTCGACCCTGTACATGATTAAGCAGTATAGACTTTTTTTTCTGTTTTAGCCCTTATTTCACAGGCATTGCTGCTAAAAATGATTTCTTGCCATTGCATGCAGTGCAGTACTAATCCTGATAGTATGCATTTCAGCTGTGCTTTTTCTCAGTATTTCACTCCCTCTGTTTCTCTCTTTCTTTCCTTCCTTCCTCTCTCCGTACACTAGACTAACCTCACAGTCTTTGTACCTGGCTAAAGGTAGTGGATCTGCAGGTAACACCATGGTTTATTTATGTTCCGCTGACTTGATGCACACAAGCATTGCAATAATTATTTCCACCTTGGTCTATTTAAAATAAAAAACAATCAGTGAAAAAGATTTTTGTGGTTAATTGGAAAATTGTGAACATTAATAATTAAGGGTAAGGATAATTAACGAACTATGCTATCCACATACATAATTTGCCAAAAGAAAGTGTGGGAAATGGAATGAGTTTCCAATGTACTGTGTTGTAACATGACCAGGTATCCAGAAATGATTTATTGATGTGAATTTTTTTTTTTTTATTTGTTTTATTAATCCTTGCAGGGTGATGCGATCTACCAGAATACACCAGTGTTATAAAGTGTTTTAAAGGGTTGTTTAAATGATTATTAAAAATTTGTGGGAAAAAACTTACTGACTTTTATTACATGAAAGGTTTGCTAGGGACATTTTGTTGGGGCTCCAAACATGATACATAACACATAAAAAATTATTTTAGTAGTTAAAGATCACATACTCGATTGTCTTCTTTAGCTTGTATTAATGCACTAAAAAGGCAAAAATTATTGTATTGTGTATTGTATTGTATTATGTTACATGACATTTTTTTGGCCATAATTAGGTTTCCAGTGAGCCACAGCATACGAGTGGGCAGCATAGTGGAGATACTGCGTGGACTTTGTGTACTTAGACTTCTTCCTTCTTTTCATAGTTGAATAACTGGACAGTTCACAAAGATTTAGGAAGTTACTGATGTACTTCCTGAAAACTAAATTAAAAGCAATATAATTAGACCGAGCTACAGTTCAGTCTGCTGGTGTTTTTTAGTAGATATGAATCTCTCTAACGACATTGCAGATTTCCACTACATGAATGGAATTACACTTGGCATTAGGATTCCGTTTAATTGTATCATCTGCTCGATTAAACCTACTCCACCTTTGATCTAAGGGACAAATGTAGGAATCAAGACATCTTTTGTAAACATCCCCACTCACTTTTTAGAGCAGTCTCCAAAAAGAGACTTCCCTCAGTAGATACTGCAAAATAAGATGTAACAGTGACTGATCAGTGACAGGATATTAAAGATCATAATTATGAATTATGAGAGATACAATTCTCTGCTAAAAAAAAATAAAAATCCAAGTATTTGGATATGAGCATGGTGATTAATTTGGTAACTTGATTTGCTTTTTACAGGGACAGGGTGCCATCAGTGAGCGTCTAAGGAGCTTTAGTATTCCTGATCTCAGCCAGGTTCCTTCCGGCCAATCAGCATTCGCAAAACCCGGACAGCTGGCAGGTCAGAGTGCAGACCCCAGCACCCATGGCTCTGGTAGGCAACTGACCTTCATTTCTAACCTTCATTTTTCTTTTGTCAGAATTTGTGATGATATAAAAATATTATATTTATTAGCAATACATTCACGTCGATGTATAAGAATTCTGGAAGAATTGCACTCTCACATCAGTCATAGCAATGATAGCAAATCATGGGCATCTGTGAGCTCATACAAGCAGAAGGGATGAGGTAGCACCTTCCTTCGAGTAGGGCACTTCCTAACACTGCATGAGGGACAGTTCGAGAAGATGCAGTCGGCGGCTTGATGTGGATCGGAGGAAGCATTTGTTAGCCTCTGCCCTCACTGTTTGGCAGCTGATGTCGGAGTGGCTGGGAGATGATGAAATTAGAGGTAAAATCGTTTGGGGTGGGGGGGGTTGGGGGCGGGGGGGACCAAGAATTCAAAGGTCAGTAAAATATTTTATAGTAAAGTATTGTTTTTTTTTTTTATACCCATTTTTATAGGAAGGTTGATTATGCAATTAGTCCCAGGTTACAGTTTATTTAGCATATCTTTGTGGGATTTATTGTGGAATCTTAAGTGTACATAATCTTCCTTAGCCATTTTTACATTTTCTTTAAACGATTCTCCAGGACATCTTATCATATCTGCTTTGTCGTCTCTCAGAAAATAAATTCACAGTTTCTCCCTACTGTTGATATATATATTTTTTACTTGTTTTTTTACAATTGATATTAAGCGTATAAACACAGATATACCTAATAAAGTATGAACTGAATAATTTTTCTCAATGCCCAACCACAAAAGAACCCAATCACTGATATTTTCTTAATACAAAACTGTGAGATCTTTTATCAAACCCAAACTACTAGAGTATAAAATATCATTGTAAGTACTACAATAGTATTTGTCTGAATTATTCAGTTTCATTTTTTTTGGGCTCTGTTTAAAAAAAATGTTCTTGAGCAGACTTAGCAGACATGCACACACAGTGTTTCACACTTTAAGAGACTGTACTAGCAATATACGTCTTCCTTCTCCAACTTCCACTCACTCCTGGAATATAAATAGAGCATCATATACCTTGGCACAGGCATTGTATTTTTTCAGTAAAGTAAGAATATTCTATGATTACCACCATCCACTATAAACCTACCACATGTCTACTCTGTCTATTCCTGTTTACTCTGTACATCCTGCAAAACTTTCTGTTCCTTACTTACAACTTTCCCATAAGAGCTATGGATCAGATATGAATATTTTTATCACAGGATTACCCAAGAAGGTCATAGATGATGTTGTGGCTGTGTTGCACAGTAAGGGAAGATGCACCGTGATTAAGCTGCCTGAAATGATAGTCAGACCCAATAATCTCTCAAATGTTGTGCTGGTTCATGCAGCAATCTCCAGCTCTGTAAAGGTCACGATTCAGACAGCTATAGCAACAGGATTAACCTCCTACACTTCAAGAATCGTTTACACTGAGGATAGCTTCAGACTTTTCCTACTAACCTACAAATATAAGGACACTACATTCCAGAAATATTCATCACCTACTCTGGATTAGTCACACACTTCGAGATTGGTTATAACGATAAACCTTGTCTTGAACTTTAAGACGTGCTTAAGACTTAGAGCAAGATACAGCCTGCCAAAATGCAGCTTTACAATATACAGTCTTGTTTTCTGTCTCATACAGAAATCACAATCTCACATTGTAAAAGAATTCTTTGTTTCTTACCAGCATCCCTGAGTAAAAAACAAAAATATCCAACATACCGCATATATAGAGCTCTCGCAATCACGTCGTCCAGAATCAAAACATTCACTGTTTTGTTTGGCAATCCTGCCAGCCATGGATAATACCATCACCCCAAATCATGATAAATCACTGGGGAAATTTACCCCTACAGATTCTACTGCATGACATGTGACCAAATAATGATGTATATTGAGCAACCTCAGTCATTAAATATTACTGATTTTGACAGTTTTTCTTGACAAAAGAAATTGGAAATTATCTCAATAATCACACAGATCTGTGTAGTGAATCTGCCAAATAAGTAATTATGTGTATGGTTATGCTATTTCACTTCTCAATTACTATTACATTTGTTCTAAAAATGCATGAAACTTTTCTGGTCTGACTTAAATCCTACTCTCCTGTTAATTCCCATTCAGTGTACAAACAGTCAGGACAGGGCGAGGAAGTAGACGGAATGTTTTCAGAAGACGATTCGTCACTGCCAAAGGGTCTGCGCAGAACTCAGAGCGTGAAGATGAGTCGTGCCAAGGTTATACGCAAAGAGGTGTGTATTCACAGGAAACAACTTTTTTTTTAGTATTGCGAGATCAGTTTTTTACTCCATTACTGACCATTATTTTTATTCAACTGGTAACAAATGTGCTATGTAATCCTGACATACTTACTTTATACTATCCTGTGCATTTAATTAATCCCACATGTGTACGTTCTGCGTGTAGCCTCGTTATGGATCCCTAAAAATGAAAACCAGAAGGAGGCCTGTGATTTCTGCCAACACGTTTGAAGAGCCGCGATGAACAGGAAACACATCAGCAACCAGCTTGGATCATCCCATTCGACAAACCGCAAACACTCATGAGGACCCTCTCTTTGAACAGGCCAGATTATTATGTGTTACCCAGCAAAACGTCCATGAAAAGACCTCATCGTCTTGTAATGCACCAGCAAAGTATACACAATTAGTCATTCCATAACACCCGCTAAACTCCCACTAACCTGCCCGCATATAAACAGGCAGAGTCCTTCCACAGTGCATGTCTGACGAGCTGTGGTATAAATAGGCATGATCATTCTGCAAAGCACACACACACACCGTCCAAACTTCTATATGAAAATGTCTGGTCAATATGTAATACATAGCAGGAGCCTCGAGACAGATTATGCAATAACACACAACAAAAGCATCTGTATCACCATGACTGGTCATTCTACTGTATAACACACCATTGAGGACCATGCTAACAATTAAAAGTGCACAGTCAATCCAAAAGACTTTTAAAGAGCCTCTGTGAACAGGCCTGATCATTCCACAATGCACTAATGCATGAACAAGCCTGGTCATTGTGTAATACGTTACATGGAGTATCTATATAAACAAACCTGATCATCCCTCAACACACCACAGAACCCTCTACATTAGCATGTCTAGTCAGTCTGTAACACACAGAAGAAGCTTCAACATATGAACAGGACAGATCATGTAGTTGTGTCTGAAGACAAAAACATCCATGTTAACAGGTCTGGTCATTCTGTAACTGACGATCAGAGCTGTTTATGTAGAAGCAGAGGTGGTTATTTCAAAAGACATGTCACATTTCAGAACCTTTATAAACTGTCCTGATCATTACAAAATACATACACAAACCCTGTCATCACGTAATACAAATCCAAGGGTTAGGGTTAGAAGAAGCTTTATCATTATATAACATACACCTGAGGATCCTGTATATGAGTGGGCTTCGTCATTCCGTAACTCACATCCAAGACATTTTATATGAATGAGCTTAATTATAAAGTAAACTATATTTGGGAAGCTTGTATAAAAATGGGCTTTATCGTTTCATAACACATGAATAAGGACCTTCTATCTAAATTGGTTTCTCATTTTGTAACTCATGTCTAAGAGACTAACAGTATATGAACGGGCTTCGTCATTCCGTAACCTACAGGAATCGCCTCTATATGATTTGGGTTCCTCATTCCTCATTGCAACTGAGAATCGGCTTATACTAAAGGGCTTTGTCGTTGTCTAACCCGCATCTTAAGTGTTTGTATATGAATTGCTTTCCCCATTCTGTAAAACACACCACTGGATGCACTCTGCATGAATAGGTTTCATTATTCCATAACCCACACCTGATGATGAACATCTGAGGGATTTGATATAACATAAACCACATCCGGGTAACTTGTATATGAATGGGCTTCATCAATCCAGAACAGAGCAGAGGATCCGCTGTATGAGTGAGTTTCATCATTCAACAAACCCAAGGACCTTCAAGGTCTTAGTCATTCTGTAAGACACACCCACGGATATAAAAAATATTGGCTTTGTCGTTCCTTAATCCACAATTGAGGATTCTTTACACCAATGGGCTTCATCGCTTCATAAAAAACACACCTGTGGAGTCTTAATTCACCCTTGGTTCTCATCTAACACCGTCTAGATCCTTAGTATAGCCCTTAGTTGTATTGCCCTTTCCCCCTCTTAATATTTTGTGGATACAAAGCTGCCTAAAATGCTGGACTGGTAAAAAGATGACATTTGACTTAAGCACACCTCGAACATTATGATGACGTAAGGATACGTCCCTTACGATTGTTACCCAACTTAAGCACTTTCTTACCTAGTACAATACAATGGGTTCTTTTAAAGAGCTTTTAATCAGCTTTTACATTTATGAAAGTCTGGATCAGATCAGCATCAGACACTGGTAGATAGGAATATTATTTATTTAATATTTGTAAACTAAGAACCAAAATACTTACAATAGCACTCCTATATCTTATACTGATACCCGCTAATCATTGATATGCTCGACAAAATGACAAACATCCATACAGTACAGTACATTCATGTTTTATAAATACTGGTCTTCATTTTTGTATATAGCGATGAGAACAGTAATCAGTTTTTGTTTAGATCGATTCGATGCAATACCAAAAAAGGTGTCCTTTAATTCCTTATTCAGGTTTTTAAGGATTTTCAGGTATACTGCTTTAACATTCCTTACGCAGCATGAGCTAATATTCAGCACTTCTCCAACACTGACCTACCTATGTCTTTTAAACTTGTGTGAGTGGAAGTCAGAATGCTCTGCAGCTTGTTTACTATTTATTATTAGTGCATTTTTTTTTACTTATTATAGTGCTTTGTTTAGGGAATGTCCAGATTATTTAGCTATAACCACAATATTGTACTGTTTACAATTCAAAAGTTATATATTCTTGGGTTTGAGTCAGAAGGAAATCTGGGTTCGAAAGGCTGTATCCCATAATTCTGTTCACAGGATGAGAATTTCCTGCAGATGTTTGGAAACCGTGGCAAAAACAACGATAAAGCAAAAGATGTAAATTGTTATGTTTGATGTGCCTTAGTGACGCACAAGCACATGATATAAATTGAATGTACAGACTAAATTAACGCACATTGAGCACTTGTGCACCATGGCCTGGTTTAGAATTGATCTGAATTGTGTTGCATTTATTTATCGAGTTTCATGGACTTAATCCCAATCATGGACTTCACTTTAGATTAAAATCTAATTTAAATTCTGTATTAAACTTAATAAGCATAAATAATATTTAGCTTTAAAACTTTGGACAGACTTAAAAACCATACTCATGAAATGTTTAGGAAACCAAAAACTGTATGCTAATGTGTTATTTTATCAGTGTTTGCCATGACAGTGTTGACCTTTTTTTGTTTTCGTGCCTAATGTGTATGTAAATCTGTAAGTGAAACTTTCAGTTCCGTTTTTTCTGTATGGTTGAGCATCCATTCTGTAAATGTTTAAATGTCAAACATTTCATTTGGCCTAGATTCATATGACTGAATGAGATGCTTTGTAAAATCTTGCCTTATTGACGATTGATTGCATTTGTTGTGTGAGTGTAAATTAATTAAAGGGAGAAAACACTAACGTTATATTTGATTTTATAACTGTCACTTTTGTGTCAATTAATTAGTCAAGATCTACAGTTTCATATATGGTGTACATTGCACTATGTGATTGGTTTACAAAAAATGTCCTTTGATTTACACTTCTGTCTGCACTACCCATAATAATTTTTGTACGTGTGCTAGAGTCTAGAAAAATCCACTACATTATGAGCGACAGAAATTCTAATTTAAAAAAATCTAATTTGAGGACATTTGAGGAAACTGGTTGACGCCACCGGTGCCTGAAATTATGTAATAAAGTATACGTACAATTAGTTTTAATAAATTTGTATTAGAAATATGGACTTTATTACCAATTTTTAATGCCTACTTACATTTACTTTTTTTTATTACCCACCCTGTATTTTGTGGTGGCATGGTAACTTATGGGTCAGCACTCTTGATTCATACCTCCAGGGTTGTGGGTTCAAATCTGGCCTCGGTTATGTTCCTGGAGTTTGCATGTTCTCCCCGTGCTTGGTGTGTTTCCTCCGGCTACGTACGGACAAACAACGATCTTTAAAATGTTTGTACCATTCAAAGGTTTTACTGCGGCTAAGACTCTCATCAGAATATTGTCCTGGTCCTGGTTGGACTTGACTGCCTCTTAGAAAAAAACAATAAAGGTGTGAAACATATTGCACTTCAGTTAATTGTTAACTACATTAGTTTATACATTTAGTCTGATACATACAAATATGTGATACAACGTCAGTCTTTAAAAGTAACATGGATATAAACATTACTTAATTATGGGCTCTGTGAAAGAAAGGTTTATACACCGATCATTTATAACATCGCGATGCGAAACATTAAGCCCAGTATTGTGTAGGTTTTCCCTTGTGCCACCGGGGCAGGTTTATCCCCTCAGGACATGACTCCACAAAATCTCTGGGGTGTGCTGTGGTGTCTGGGTTGGCGGCCTTGGGCTGAGCCCCTTGCACCATGGTCTTTCTCACATTAATTAGCAACAAATGTACTGTTCATATGTCATGAGAAATAATGTTTAAAATGACGACTCTTGAATACTACATGTTATTCGGAAGCAGTAAGCACACAAGGCACACTTGCAGAAATGCTCCAGGTGATGTGTGTAATCAAGTATAGGAGCAAATCAGATATAGCGGAAGTGTAACAGAATGAGTTCACCTCTTTTTTGAAAAAGCCATTGGTAAAGTTTGCAATCTCCTTTATTCGGCCCTAAACATAACCTGAGACAAACAAACCAGACAAGCGCAAAGATTAAAAAGTGTTCAAATTCTTATGCTTAAAGTCAGAATTAGACTTTTATTATTATTATTATTTTATTTTATTTTTTTTCAAAACTAAACAAAACTCACACCTATACTACTATCAGTCAAAACATGCTATTGGTGCTAAAGTGTCTTACCGAGATGAAAAAGTAACACCACTTTATAACACCACTTTTCAAAAGACTTAATGCTTCTTATCTCCCAAACCATGCTTAATGTTTTGTAAATATGCCAAAACATTTTATTTTTATAAGATATAAAGAAACACATTAGCTAAATACAATTTCATGCCCTTTTATGTAGTGTCTGTAACTTTTTTGAATTCAGATCTTTCAATGGTCTTAATTGTCATTTAGATTGTCGTTCAACTTGGCCAATTTAGATTTCACATGAAAAGACAAACCTGAAAGAGTGTATTATTCCAAAATGCTAAATTGTTAAGAGATTGCAACATGAATTTGATATGGTTACAGACACTACAGATTTTTTCCTTTTACCAAAACCCGGAAAGCAACAATTTTTACAGGTCATATGCTTTTAGTATCAATACTCACAAAGAAATATGAATAATTAGCATTTTACATTATTACTGTTTAAAGCTGAATAAATACCATTTTTGAGACACATATAAAATCATCTCTCCAAAACAGCTGAAGTTAGCAACTTGAAATTTTTAGGGAAGCAAGATTGATCACTTCCATGTTCCCTAATCTTCAGAAGTAGCTTCTTTGGCACACACATTTTCTGTATTATATGCTTCTTAATTTCTTTCTTTCGGCTGCTCAGAGCAAGGGGCTGCCACAGCACCACCATGCGGTCCGCACACAACTTTGGCACAGGTTTTACGCTGGATGTCCTTCCCATTTTTTTTACCAGGCTTGGGACCGGCACTGCATGCAGTGGCTGGATTTTATGGGGTGTGGCAACCCAACAACTACGGAGGCTCAAACCCAGATCCTTAGATCACCAACCTAGGACCTTAGCCACCTGAGCCACCACCCCCTTTTCCATATTACATGTATAACATAAATAAAATAAAATAAAATCAGCACCAATACTGTGTTTTGGGCGTACTGTTTGTGTCTGTGAAATAGCCTTCTTGCCTAATCCTTGGACCTGGCATGCTCTAAAATTCACCACTAGATGGAGCATTTGTCTTTGTTTTATTTTTCTCTCTCGTCCTAAAATCAGTTTCCTGATAAGAGGAAAAATGTGATGATCTGTATCCTGATGTAGTCCTGACCAAAACAAAAAGTGCTTTACACACTAGTGGTGTTGCGTTTCAGATGTTTCAGAGCAAAGAAAAACTAAAACAGAGCGAGTGCGCTTGCTAATGAGTTTTACATCATTTTTCATACAAACGGTCCTGAATTGTATTTAATCAGGTATTAAAAAGCTAATGATTTTGAATATTTCGAAAGTAAGAAACCATTAGTTCATACTGCATGGAAGCAGTAATAACATCAGTATAAACCCTGCAGGAATTTTTTGGTTGTCAAAACATTGTGGTGACGTCAATTTGGCAACGGTAAGGACGTTGGGAAAACGTTGGAATTAGGTTATTAGAAATTTGAATGATTTCGATGAGATGATGTCGGGACATGTTGACTTCATGGGATAATGATAATGGGACAATGCTGAACAAGTGTCAGCAAATTGGATGGAGAAAATCATAGTAGAAAAGATGAAAGCCATGCATGAAAATAAGTGTATGGTGAAAGTTGCAAGTGTTTTATTTATTTATTTATTTATTATTTATTTATTAAGTGGAATATGACTGTAAATGACCAATAAACACATAATTATTCACATATGAAGTTCGTGTTCATTAATTTTCTCTAAGCATTTCATAACTGATTAATAAACAGAACATTTACCCTTTTGAACCCTACTGTTGATGCCCCACCCTGTTTACAGTCTTGTCTGTTTTCCACGTGTTTGACCTCTGATTAGGGTTACCGCAATATTCACACCTCCAGGCCACAAAAAAATTAAGGTTTACCCTGACACACAAGCTCGCACACGCTCGAGGGCCGCTGAAGTTTTGAACAATGAGTAACGAGGGCCTCTGACTCACTCGACAACACTGATAATTTACTCGTCTTTGTTGTTTTGATGCTCTCCATTATGAGCCCTAATGTGCAGCTTTACCGAGTGACGCACGTAGCAGCTGGAAATGTACAAAGGTTCAAATTTTTTTTAAAAAAGGGGAAATATAATTGTGAAGGTTATTGAAAAGAAAACATATCAGTGAATCATGTCGGTGCCTTGGGCTTATAGGAACAGGCAGAAGAAGTTGTTTTTGCATGTATGTGTATCTGTGTGCGTGGGTGTGGGTGTTAGGGTGTGTGTGTTAGCGTGGGTGTGTGTGTGGTCCTACCGCAGTCGTTTTATTGTGTTTCCTGTCAAAAGGACACTGTTCCGTCTTTCATCGCATCACTTTGAAGACGTCCAGTGTCTCAGACAGCAAAAGAGGAGAGGAAGAGAAAGAGAGACGGAATGAAAGAGACGAGGCTTATCTGCACAGAGGTCGAAGGTCAAAGTGTGCGCAGGATCTCTACTGCAAGTACAGAACGAGGAAGTGATGAGAGAGAAGGCCAGGCTGTTCAGTCCTGCTGATCTAAAATGAATTATGGGTACTGAGTTAAGAGTTAAATGTTTTCTACATCTTACACACCAGCGAAACTGTACGTAGTGAATTACATACTGAGACAAGTTAGTTCCTGTTGTCACTCGCAATCAAATCAGCTATAAAGCCTTTTTCCTCCGTCTGGAAGTTAATAAGACAAAAAGACAAAATAAGACTTGTTACAACAGTTTTCTTTTGACCACAAACTCTCCTCGTCTAAGTCCACCATTTCAAGGTCTATGTAAATGAGCTATTGCTGAGCCACGCCCTGCCAAAGAATTGTAAAGCTGAGCGATAGACAGGTAAGGAGATCTTATATGAGGTCGAACTGGCTAATTTTCGCCCCAGCCAACACAACAACAAAAAACAGATAATTTTTAAAAAATGTTTCCAATACACACACTGGAGACCCATCCGAACGTCTAAAAACGACTAAAAATAAATTTTGCATAATAGGTACTGTTTAAGGATTAATTAGATGACTTAGTTCTGGTAAAAAAAAAAACAAGCAATATTTTGACTAAAACTAACAAGTAACAAAAACAGTAACATAAAAATGCACTGTAGTTTGGGTTTGTAAGGCAAGAACTTTTTGGAATATGTGTGTGTGAGCGTGATTGTGTGTGTGTGTGTGTGTGTGTGTGTGTGTGTGTGTGTGTGTGTGTGTGTGTGTGTGTGTGTGTGTGTGTGT
>JAOVVA010000002.1:23865501-23889174 GCA_028565275.1 Leiocassis micropogon | reverse complement strand
TGTGTGTGTGTGTGTGTGTGTGTGTGTGTGTGTGTGTGTGTGTGTGTGTGTGTGTGTGTGTGTGTGTGTGTTTGACACGTCCTTAATACTACCCGTTCAACTTGTCTTTGACACACTCTGCCTTGTCTTTTACTTGTCCTCCTAAAGAATGTGTTCTCTCTTTCTCATTCTTTCTCTTATTTTCCCCCTTTCTCATTCACTCATTCTTGGTTGACCTTAACCGCCTCGTTCATTCATTCTGCCTTTGAATCTCTTCCTCTGTCTCTCCTATTGCGCAACTAACACTCCGCTCCCTTGTCTGGCCTTAATAATCCATCCTTAATACCCAAAGGTCCAGACCCCCGACACATACCCACGATCAGGTTCCTGAGGCCTCCTTTTCATTTTTCTTTTTTTATTTCATACCTCTGTCCCCTTTTTTTTTTTTCCAGGTTTCCTCTTTTTTGGACAACTCTATCCATAATAAGTTAACAGCAGGGGGCAGATGAGGAAGCACTGATTGACACAAAGAAGCACATAATGCCTTGATTCTGCACCGCAAACCTTATAGAAACTGAAAGCTCATTCTTTGAGACACAGCTCAAAGAAGTGCAAAAATGGGACACGGCTGTGATTGTACCAAAAGAGGCTTGCAAAGAAAAATAAAGGAGAACATAATGACACGCCTAGCTTCTGGACCTAAACACAGACAAAGAAAGCTCTTTTTTTTGCATTCAGGATGCGTAAGAGAAAGCTGTATGTCTGTTTGTGCTTATAAGTGTGACACAGGTGCTATTGTACCCAAAAGAGTCACCACACCACCCACACTAACACACAAATAGACCACATGGATGAACTTAGAATGACCTTCTTCACTTCTGCACCTACAATAAACAGCAATCCACTGCAAGCATTTAAAAAGGGCTGAAATTTGCTTCAAGAGACAAAAACGTTTTCTTTGGCTAAAAATGAAACCTTGCTACTTTACCAAAAGCCAGCACAAGACACTGTTTTAGACAGAAAAATAACTCGGTGTCCTACCTCATTACATAATCAGTGGTTCTTTCACACAGAACCAGAAGAATCTGTATAGTAAATAAGTGATGACCGAGTGCTAGCCCACATTCACCACCTTCATCTAGCACAAAAACTAGCTGTCAGAGCGCAGCCACAACTCAACCCTGATGAACCCATAACTCAGACACAATATGGACCAAAGACATTTTTGACCCAAATTTGAGACATGTATGTTTTGTTTCGTTGGTTTGGCCAAATTCTGACAAGTGCAAAAGTTTAAGTTTGACTGAAACAGATAAACAGAACTAAACCGATAAATAAATCTAAAGGGGGCAAAACCAATCCAAGTCAGTAGATTAGTGAAGTATCAGGTGATCAGCAGACACATACTGTATAATTATACTATGCTGTCAAATTTTTCACCAGCTGCTATAGCCGGCCAAAAATCTCAATTCAGAGGACCCAGACCTAAACAGGAGCTCTGGACTTGACAGAGTAGTTTGTGATGTCAAGCTCAGTGGTGCAGTTTCTCAACATGTCATTTGTAAGACTGTGTTAAAGCCATATTATACTCAGAAAAGTTTCCTTCATCTAGAAGTACAGTAGAGCTAGATGTGTAAGTGTGTATGTTTCCTAACAAAAGTCAAAGATTTGGTGAGTACTTGTGCTTAAAAATAAGACTTAGCTAGATCGAGATGTATTACAGCTGCTTTTAAAAAAAAAAAAACACTGTGTTTTTGGCAGAGGTGAGCATCTATTGAAGATAAGTGTCCAGTCACGAAGGACCCGTATGAACATATATTTAGACTAGGTGTGGGTTTTGGAGATAAACAGCAATCAGATTTGAAAAAAAGAAGCTGAGAGATTTGTGTTTTCTTTGTGGGTCTAAGACTTTGTGTATGTCTGCAATTAACTGAAAGGAAGAGAAGAAAATAGAATCCACAAATAAAATGAAAAACTGAATGACATTTTTAGATTGCAGACATTTGCAAACAAAACATCCATCATGGTGACTGCACAGCCTGAGGGACTGGACTGGGCTTGCTCATTACTTGACTCCAAGCGGAAACCTATTTGGGATGCAAAGAAGCTTAATAATTATATTGATCCCTAAAAAACTTGAATAATTCTTCTTTTAAAGAATGTAGGCAGAAGTTGATTAATGACGTTTTTGTGTGTTTCTGTGCATTATTTCCAAAAAAGAAATTATTTCCGGACCACATAAGCCGATACTGAATCATTAATACTATACTGACTTCACTGGAAGGTGTTTTTTTTTAATATATGCAGACATGATACATTATGTATATCCTGAATAGAAGACAAAATCTGTCTATAAAGTCTGTACACCTACTATTTTCATGAATTGTGTGTGCACAGGCATTGCTAACCAACTACTCGGTATTTGTGTCGTCAGATTCGCTTCCACAAACAAGTCTAAGATAAATAGACTTACTTGCTATATGGTTATCATTGACAGATATGTTTTAGATCATGGCCCTTTGTCAAATTCCAAACTGATCATATATGACATGTAGCACTGGATTTGGACATGATTACCAGAGCAGTGGTATTCACCCTTTCAATTGAAGTCCATCTGACAGGCTGAGTGTGTTTGGGGTGTTGACGTTATGCATGTATTCCAAGCATTTTTGTTAAATTGTGTGTTTTATGTGTTTGATAACAGTGCCTTTAGCTCACTGACCACCAGTGCTGTTCAGAGGTATATTTTGTGCTAATGGGGTCCAAATATCCACCAGTTTTGCCTCTTATCCCAACTACCTATACAAAAGCGAGGGGATGCCACACATACTTGCCCACTGGCCCTTCTAATGATGCCACAATAGCATGGAACATGGTGTGAGAGAGAGTAATTAGCAAATAATTTAATATATATGGAGCTAATTGGGCTTCACTGCTCAGCAGCACTTGACTAATGAGGAAGCTTTACTTCACAGCAATAATATAATTCCCTCTCTCATCTCTCTTTCTCCCTCCTAATGGAAAACCCCAAAGTCAGGTCAAGTCAAGTCAATTTCAAGTCAACTCCACTGCCAAAATACAGAGTCCTTAAGGGTCTAGCTCCAAAAGCAACAGCTTGCAACACCACAATTACCACCTAGCCTCTTTCTGAACTGCACATTCTAAACATTTGTAGACTCCATTAATTCTACACTATGTGGCCAATGGTTTTGGGTCACCTGAGCATCACATCCATGTGGTTCTTACCTACAACTGCTGCGGAAAGTTTGAAGCGCACCATTGTATGGAATGTCATTGTGTGTATCTATTTTACCGAAACTAAGAGGCCCAAACCTGTTCTGTATACAAAGTGAGCTCCATGAAAACTTTTGTTGGCATGGAAGAGCTCAATTGTCCTGCACAGTTCACTGACCGAACTCAAGACCACTGATAACCTTTGGAATGAACTGGAACTGAAGTCTCTTTTCTGAACATCAATACCTGACCTCACTATTGCTCTTGTGAACACAAATCCCCAAAGCTCTGCTCCAAAATGTAGTCAAATGCCTTACCAGAAGAGTGGACCTTATTGTAAGAACAATAGGGGAACTAAATTTGGAATGGGATGCACAACAAGCACATATGGGTGTGATGGTCAGGTGTCCACACACACCTCCTAGTTAGACAAGACAAATTTTACTTAATTAAATTTTGTCATTTTCCCAAAACACCAAAAATTCTCTCTCAGCCAAGAACAACCCAAAGATGTTCCTTGCATTTCAATGCCTTTAACAACATTTAGACTTGATTCATTACGCAGCCTGCAATCATTTGCTGTTTGCCACTAGGCTGCACCATAGCTATCCAAAGAATAAATAGAGGCTGGTCTAAATAATAGTATCGAATCTATCTAATAATGTGGCCTTACAAGGGCCTAATATCTAAACTGACTCTTGTTAAGGACCATGGATTTTTGGTAAACCTGTGAGGTTTTTTAAGATATAAATATTAATCTCAGCTCTATTGATTTTAATTAGACGGATGGCCGCTTGAATTCCAACCTTCGCCCTGGAACCTGTTCAAAACAACACAAGAACTATTATGCAAATATGCCACTTCCATTGACGTCAAGTTTGTGATGCGGAACAATGCAGAACTGAGAGGTCAAGAGTGAGAGTAACACACACACACACACACACACACACACACACACACTACTGACTGCCTAAACCAAATAAAAATATGTATGTCAAGAGGGCATCTGTCTATATACCACACTGTCTAAGTCAGGCTACGAAACTGAATTTAGTATAATGGTGTGTGTGTGTGTGTGTGTGTGTGTGTGTGTGTGTGTTTGTGTGTTTGTGTGTGTTTGTGTGATAATCCTTGTTATGTTAGTCAGCGATTCCTTTAAGTATCTAAAGAAAGTGATGAAAGATGTCTTCTTTCATAAAACAGGATTCTCAGTCTGGTTCAGAGGAAATGATTCCCAAAACACAAAACACTGTTGACACCATAAACTGTGTAGTGCATGAATTTAAAAAAAGAAAAAAAGAATATGTTTTGCTTAGAGAGTTGCTTTACAAAAGTAATAAATCAAAATACTTAATAATAATAATAATAATAATAATAATAATAATAATAATAATAATAATAATAATAATACAGTAATTTCAAGATAATTGTAACCTAATCATGAGCAAAATCTAGAAGGAAAGACAAAACAACAAAGTGTAAAATAGAAGAACTAGACTAATGTTGTATCCTAACCAGGGCTGGAGAGCATACCAAACAACTGCTTGGGGCCCACGGTTACAGTGTTAATTATGGTAATACTGTATATCCATCACACGCTTATTCATGTACAGCTAACATAACATGTTAAAGTTCTCTCTTATTTTTGTTTTCCATCACCATTCATACACAATTTTCTGACAGACTCCCTACTCATATCATTCTTCTTTAGCTCATACTGTATAGTTGGTTATCCAACAGTGAGCCAGCTCTCCCCAAAGTTACTTATTTCATTAAGAAAGAAAAAAACATGTTTAATTTCATCCCTGATTATGTTGGTACCCCAGTGGAGACAACACAACCCTACTTTCCCCTGAAACTGTCTTAGGTTGCTTATCTCCACCCAGCAGTGCAGTTGAGAAAAAACCATGGAGTAAAACCAGTAACAGCACATTTCTGATGACTGATTTCATGCAAGAGGAAATTTAGCCAACCAATCACTGATCTAGAAAGCAGGCAGAACCTGAGGTCAGGTTAAGGTAAAGATACAGCTTTAATGATGTCACCAAGGAGAATGTAGCCAAGCACTGCATAAACAAACAGACAATCTTTATGATGTGCACAATGGGAAATTTTACATTGGGAGACAAGACTAAGAGTTTAGGAAGGATCTAAATCAAGCAGAAACACAAACAATCAAATTATTGCACTGGTTGAGCAGTGTGATGCAAATGTGATGCAAATCTCCAAAATCAGGAAAAAAAACAAAAAAAACAAACTGAGTTTCATGTTATCATAATTGGCTGTACACCTAATATTATCAAGTGGCAGACTGTAAGTTTGTCAATTGTCGTTCAACTGTTTCAATTTCCGAGCACCTTGTTGGCTTGTTTGGATGTTTATGACAACACTGGGCAGGAAATGTCTCAAACACTGGAATGGCTTACGTGGGAAAACAGGTGCAAAAAAAAAAAAAACCTTTCCAACAGTGTTTGACTGATGGTACTTAGTTAGTAACCTACAGTAGTAACATTGTAAGGATTTATCCAATAATGGAAACTTAAGCACTTTTGTAAGTCGCTCTAGATAAGAGCATATGTCTAAATGTAAATGTAAATGTAGGTAGCATACAGGCCCACAAACGAGGAGTCCATGTGAGATTGCTAGAGCCGAACAAAAAAGCCAAGGTATGTCTCTTGTGGTAGTCAACATCCTTAACTTGTTTCTAGGTGATGAAGCTCAATCATAAGAGCTTTCTGTTACATTCTTTGATGTTTTTCCTTCTCAGCTTCTTAGTACAACATTGGACTAGCCTGAAAAAACATGACACACTTAAAAGTTGAAAGTGTCAAGGCTTTACGTTACCAAATGCCTTAAGGCCTTGGCTGGGCTTATTACTTCTTCAGCAGGATGCTGAGAGAACATCTATAAAGGAAAAAAATTTTTTAGCAAGAAATCATGTCATGGGGTTTCAATCTAGTAAAACATCTTCTATTCAGTAAACATTGTGAGTAAGTTATTTGGGAACCTTGATCTATCCATAGAAACACTTGGGAAGGTAACAAAATGGTTTAGACAGTATGGTAGACTACATGGATAAGGGTCTAGCACCAGCATGGACAGACAGAAGAGGGCTTTAGAGAGCAGTGAAATTGAATTTAAATCTGGTGTTACCACAAAAAGAATCAAAGCTACAGTTTCTCTATTAGCGTACTAAAGAATCTCGGTCCACTCCTGAAAAGTAGCTCAATCAAGAAGTTTTTCTTATTCCTCTTGTGAATACAGACCCTGACCATGTGTGAACAAAACGTGATATAGTAGACTACATTTATACTGCAAACCTGCAGCACAGCATTTTGCCTTCTGTTAACGGTTCCAGTTACCGTAGAATCAGGTCAAACTTGATGCCCATTAAGATCTCATTAAGAGTTTATTAAGTATCTCCACTCCATGATGTCACAGGAGAGACTATGCTTCCTATAATCTCTGTTGAAATCATTGCTTCATTTGAAAAGGCGAGAGTCTATAGATAGATGTTTCACTGTAAAAAAAAAAAAAAAAAAACAGGCCCGCTTCAACGTAAAAAAAGTTTAGTAACAAGTTGCACAGCTTTTTTTAAGTTTACTCAATTTTTTGAGAAATTTGTTGGCCAAATTAAATATTTCACATTGCTGTTTAGTTGACACATTGTGTACCCAGTTCAAAATATTAAGTTGACTTAAGTTGAAATTTGATTAAATTTCTTTAGGTTTAGCTTAGCCCAGCTTTTCATCTATTCAAAAAGGTATGTTGTCTCCCATAGATATTTGTAGTATGTTAAAGTAATTGTTTTTCTATAAAAACAGATTGGCCTAACAATACTCCGACAATTAAAACACACAAGCATTGCTTAAAAAAAACGTTATTCTTCCAAACTAGTCAAAGTTAAAACAGTGATTTGCATAAGACAGGAAAATACACATTCTATTTTGCTTAAAATGTCAATAAAATCTGTTGTCTCAACAAATGCCACTGTAAGAAGTTGGGCCAGCAATACAGTATTAATTCATTCAACATTTATCTAGTTGGATTTTTTACAGTGTGCAGTAGACCTAAGGGAATCTCAATAATAACACTGATATGAGAGCATGACATCCAAATAATTTGGTTAATAGGTTTCCTGGAGTAGACTTATGATGTTAGAGTTAAGGCTAGATGTTTCTGATGTTAGAGTTTTCAGAAACACCACTGAATCTGACAATCACAGGTACATGAACAAATTCTATAAGTTGTCTTTGAATCAGTATGATTATGTAGTAGAGTGGTGTGCTATGGACATATTTGTGTGAATGCAGTTTAACACTTATGTGAAACACATAAGGTTTTGGTTGAAGATCTTAGAATCATTATAAACAACTAAATTTTAGTTACGTTATCTAAATCCCATGGATAGACATACTTGTTTAGCATCGCTATCAGGAATTAACAGAGTGTTTATTTATGTTGAGTGCTATCTCGCTAACTGATAAGTGGCTGATTAGATAGCTAGTGGGATTAGATATTTGTTAGCTACCAAACCGGCTACAACAGCACCAAGCTTTTTTCCCCCTCTGTGACAGTAGAAAAGTTTGATTTTGAGAAGGACTTACAAATTTTTAGACATTTTAAAATAATAGTTCAATAAAAAAATTGGCCACATTCTGCTCAGACTTTGTAACAGATGTTAAGAACATCTTGATTGTGATTTTAGTACATTTGGATAGGAATAGTGTTAAGTGTAAACGATTACATCCAGAAGACACATCTAATTTCATGTATTGTGTGTAGAATTGTTCATTGTGTGATTTTAGTAGACAGCTCTTCTCCTTCACCTTTTCATATTTTAATCATTATCATCCCAGAGACTGGGCAGGGAGCTCGTGACTCATGAGAAACCTAGGCAAACAAGATTAATTTGTCTGGAGCCAACAATTGTGTCATGTTCAAAGTCACTTAAATCACCATCCTTCCCCATTCTGATGCCCAGTTTGAACTTCTGATCGTCTTGACCATGTCTGCACGCATACATGTATTGAGTTGCTGCCATGTAATTGGCTGTTTGAATATTGTATGTAAAAAAAAGTTGAACAGGTGTACCTGTTCAGGTGATTTCTGTGATTGGTTGTTTGAATATTGTATGTTAACAGGTGATTTCTGGCACCAGGACATTGGCAGCGGATTCTTTGGTGCTGTGAGCTGTGGGGTGGGACCTCCATGGATCATACTTGTTTGTTAAGTGTATCCCATGGGTGCTCAATCGGATTGGGATTTTCGGAGTTTGGAGGCTATGTTAGCATCCTTGGGTTCTCAGCCTGTTGGACCTCATGTACGGTAGGCTGTGGCGCATTGGGTGTTCTGGTCCCTGAATCTTGTGGCCAGCCATAACTTTTTAGCAATTTGTGTCTTGTGGGATCGGAACAGACAGGCTGGTCTTTGTTATGGTCGATATGTGTATTTATACACATGACTAAGTACAAAAACAAAGGTGATCAAGCTTTTGCTGTGGCTGCTCCAAAATTGTGGAATAATTTGCCTTTTAATATATGGCTGGCTTATGTTAAACCTTATTGTTGTTTTGTTTTGCATTATTGTTTACTTTTCACTGTGAAGCACTTTTTTTTAAATGTTATTAAAGGTGCTATATAAATAAACGTTTGATTTGATGTACACACACAACAGTAACTGTGATATAAATACAATATCACACTTGACGGCACACTATTGTACTTTAGCATATTTTAATGATACATTCATCAGTAAAAGATAGGCAAAGTGGCTTAGTGGAAAGCACTGTCTCATCACACCTCCAGGGTTGGGCATTTTTGTCTCTGGGTTTGGAGTTCTCATGTTTTGCCCAGGCAAACTCCCCTCTGGGTGTCCAGTTTACCTACAACAGTCCAAAGACAGGCAGAATAGGCAAACTGCCTGTGGTGTATGATTGTGTATGTGCGTGCTTAGTTTGCTTGTGCACCTCAATGGATTTGCACTCAATCCAGGGTGTACCTCGCCTTGTGTCATGAGTTCCCTGAGAAATTCTGGCCCCTGCAAGCCTACACAGAATATGGGGTATAGACAGTGCAGTGGATAGATAATTGGATGTATAGGTGGATGGGGGAAAGACAAAAAATAAATATCATCATTATTGCAACATAAAGAAGCAATACTTCAAAACGTCATTACGTCAGTCAGTCCAGGCTGAATTAATTTTCAAAAAGTGTGCAGAAGAAGCAAAAGAGATGGGAAACAAGTAAAAAAAAAAAAACAACGTCCTATAATCTTTTAATCTTCTTATTGTCATCCCTAAATGAGTGTGCTTCGGCAAAGGGCTCATAAAAAGCTGTAATGTGTGTTAATTAGACATGAGAAGCCAGACAAGCAGACATACACAAGGCTATGTTGTGTGTGTTATGGGCTGCTTGAATCAGGTCTATTGTGAGAAGAAATCCAGTTTAATCCTCCTCTGAGTCTGTCTGTCTCTCCTGTGTGAGGAGTCCCTCCCGTAAACGGACTGAATCCCTTAAACACACCACTCAGTCCTCTAACTCAACCTAACCTCATTAGTCTTATACTCATGCTTAAAAAAATAAAAAAAACTACAAAAGCACTCAAGACACAGCAGAATTAACTGTAACTGAAAATAAAGCTGTGCTTTGCATTCATTCTTGTTTGTTCTTCTCACCAATATTATGTCAGCATTCTTTAAAAAAAAAAAAAAAGGGGGGAAAGTTCACAGATTTGTGTATCTCTCTCTTATATGGAGCTTCACAGGTTGGAACAGCTGATCATCATCTTTCTCAAACTCAACACATTCTGATTAGACCATGTCACCCAACCCTTGTGACCTCTGACCCCTTCTTAATTACATACAACCAAGATAGCGATGATGGCACACATCCAGAAATGTTTTAAACGTCTCACGGATCTCATTCCAGATGCTGCCTGAAGGAAATACGCACTTCAACTAAAACTTCAGTCACAGGATGTAACAGTAATCAGCACATCAGACTAATTCAACGACATAGATGTTAAAGATAAAGAGAGTTGTTGAAGTTAAAACTTGCACTGGGCTGAACCTGAGGTCAGGAAATAAAATTAGAAAGCTTATATTGATTCATTTAGCCAAAACAAACTTAATGGCATATTATAACAAACCTCGATTTCAAATCATATTAATATCAAGTTCATATCAATACTCTCATTTTGATGACGTTGGCGGCATGGTGGCTTAGTGGTTAGCACTGTTGCCTTGCACCTCCAGAGTCTGGGTTTGATTCCTGCCTCGGGTCTGTGTGCATGGAGTTTGCATGTTCTCCCCATGAATGAAAAAATTAACGAAGATTGAATTTTCATCATGAATGAAATCCCGGATTCCACCTGGTACTGCGGTTTTCTTCTGTCTAAAGACATGAAGATTAGTCTAATTGGTATACCCAAATTGTGTGGGAATTGAATGTGTGTGTGTGGCCTGCAGTGGATTGGCACCCTGTGCAGGGTGTACCCTGTCTCGTGCCCTAAGTCTCCTGGGATAGGCTCCAGGCCCCCCACAACCCTGTATACAGGATAAAGTGGTGTATGTTGATGAGTGAGAAAATGATGGAGTGTGATGATGTCATGACTCCTACAGTAAACGTTTTTCACAGAGATTTGCATGGATGACCTGCCACAAATTCTAAGACTATTAATAACTAACTTTAAAGCGATCTGTAGTTTACCTGAAATTAGACGTTTATTTAACAGATATTGGAGATCCTTTAACAAATGATGCTGTTTTATGCAAGTTTTTTCCCTAATGAGCAAGATGGAGGTGAATGAAAAACTCTGAGATGTCATGAGAAGAAACTTTAAGAGGAACCAGACTAATGACCTGACGTTAGGGGAAAAGTGTTTGTTCACACGCACATTGAACACACATCTGAATGACTCCCATCTAAAAGATGACTAAACTATAATGTTTTAAAAAAAAATTTTTTCTAATGTCTCATTAAAATGAAAACCTAGGGTTATTTTTGTCTTAGCAAAGAATGTTGGGTAGGAAAAGCCTGTTTACAGATGATATCATTTTAACTTGATGAATGGATAAAATATGAACGAATGAAATGTTCCTTAATGAACAAAAATGTATAATTGTGGACATGTTGCTGAGATTTAGGAAGAATAAACGGTTCGGAATGTTTTGTCATAAACAAACAAAAATATTCCCGTATCTGATTATGTTCTAACCTGTTTTGGAAACCAGCGGTGGGAAAAGCATATGACTCCGTCCTACATTTTTACTCTGACATTTACTCAAATCCTTTGGAATGAAAGCATTTTCAAAATAAAGTACAGCAACACCCATCAAGGCACCAGTGACCACGTATTTAATTCTTAATTCTGTCTGAGGTTAAATTTCACTCTCAGGATATTGTCGAAAATACTTGTTTTGTCTACATCTGCAATATATGGAATTAGAAAGAAGCTTTTAAAAGTTGTTTCAGTGAAATTAAGAATGGTTAGTCATTATTTCACAATTACAGATGCTTCATAAATCTGTTTACTGACTCGACTTGCCAAAGAGACCTGGATTCGAGTACACCCACATGCATGAACACACAGACTCTGTGTGAAAGGTTTGAATCTGCTTTTTAAAGTGGCATAATCATTTTGTCTTACACAACAGAGACAGTGTTTTGTAGAAACCTTGATCATGCACAAACATCTGCATGGTGGTATTCACTTCTGTGTTTGTGTGTGTGTGTTTGTGTTTGTGTGTGTGTGTGTGTGTTAAAGGCAGCCTCTATATACAACTTTTATATCATTTTCCAATAATATTGTTTGGATGAATGTGTATGTGTGTGTGTTTGAATGAGCCCCAGCATGCTTGCTCATGTCTTCAAGAGGATTCCAGAACACTTTTAATACCCCAGGGTGGTTCTTCCCATCTGCTTTGGGCACAACTTTATTGTGTTTCACCACAAATATATTGCTTTGCATCATTCCTCTCTTAGCTCCGCACACACAACAGAAGTATGAATTAACTCCATTGTATTTAGGCAGACATTAAACAGCGCTGCTTGTTGGGGTAACATGGCATTTATTGCCAATTTAATGAAGCAGAATAACTGGGGGAAAATGCTGCCTTGTGCTTCCCTCACCTTTACCAGCTTTGAGTGGGTGACTTTTACACAACCTACATTTCTTATTGCAGTTATTCATTTTTAAAATGCTGTTTAGGCTAAGCATAAAGCGTTAGGTTTTGCTTAATTATTAATAATAATTTAATTTAGTTAAACTAGGGAAAGAAGACAGCTGGGGCTGCTACCCTTCCATATAACACACTCAATTTACATCCAAAAGGGTCACATCCTGTGCAATTCATACAGAGGGGACAGAGGAAAACTACTGTATAGGCTACTACATGAAATGTTATGTGATGGTTTTTCATTTAACACTAACAAGCAAATTACATTCTGCAAAAGCAAACTTAATTAGGATTCGACACTTTTTCTTCCCTTTTTTACCACCTTGTGTCAACAAATCTGGAATGACACTAATAATTCAGAATAATTAATCAGAAAAGCTTTTGCTTTTATTTCCTTACTGGAATTAGGTAACCACAAACCACATGTCTGTGGAAATCATTACTAGAATGTAGGAGTGTAACAATGTATTAATAAATGTGATAATCTGCATTATGGAAATATTCTGTTAATTATGCATTTAATGCAGTTGCACTGTTTTAACACCAGAGGTCCAAAGTTGTGCAAACCATAGACTTCTTAACCACTGAGGCTGGTATCAGACTAGGGCCTCTGACTGGGCATGGAACTGATCCCCAAAGTCTTGTATGGTTTAGTAGCGTGAACATTTTGTACCGCGCCCAGACACAGATCAGTGTACCATACCTGAGTCGAAATGAGAAGTGCATCGTACTCGGGTATGGTTTGAATCTGGTATAAAAGCTCTAACTGTACCAAAAATTAAAGTACCCTGTAATGTGACGTCACTAACACGGCCGGTATTATTTGAAATCAGCATATGTGCACAACATGACTCAAACTCATCCTCTAACCTCCATGGCCATAGCTGATAAATTAGGAATGCCTGTGAGAGGATTGTCCTTTACCTTTTCCCCAAAATATCAATATCAACCATAGAACAAAGGTCAATTCAGTTCAGCCTGTTTTTTTTCTTTGTCATTTTTGGTGAATCACAAATCAACTTAGTGCATACTGTCACCTACAGTTTCGGAGTGTGTAAATAAACAAGGATACACAGTTATAAAATACAAATGATAATGTGGAAGCTGAACAAAGCAATCATGTGTAGTGAAAAAACTTAAATTAAAATAAAAATTAAAACTTAAAGCCTAAAATTAGTTTCTCAGTAGGTAGTAATGAGAGATGTAGTAGTAACAACACCAGCCTCTGCAATCTACAGTGCCAGAGAAAGAAGGTGATGAAATTTACCCAAATAGAGATCTTTAGTTCAGAGTTAATTATGCCATGATGATGTTTTAATCCAATATTTTCACTGGATCAGAGAGAAAATTTTAAAAGAATTGATTAATTATGCATGTTTGCTAATCATCATTATCGCCTGTACTGCTTTATCCTGTGTACAGCATCTCAGAGTAGGTAATCGCTCCTAAGTAGCCAAAAATTCTTAGAATGACCCCATTTTAGGAGTAGGATTAAAAGCTATTCATTACAATTCTTATAATAGAAAATCACTCCCATCTCCACCAACATTTACGAGATCTCCGGAGGTGTCCTAACTATTTATGAGTAATAAAGAAATGGCGTTTATGCAGAGATTCACGCAAAGAAGAGACTTATTCGTAACAATGAGTGACACGAAACTCATAAAACATATGTTTGGATAAAAAATAAATCCTTTTTTTTTTTCGTACATCAAACATGGCATACGTCAAACATGTAACTGGTCCAATAATGAACATTCCTTATGTTGTCTTCACGGGTGACTGATACTGTATGTTTTAGTAACAGTGGAGATGCAGCTTTGACACAGCCTGCATGTCTTTGGATTGTGCACCATCATACTGCCTTCATGTGCGTGATTTACAAATTAAAAAAATAAATATTTTCAGTCATAATTTTTTAATCTAAAATTAATATTTTGATCAAAATTATCTGAGAATTCAATTTAAATGTTAAGTCTGTTTTGTTCATATTCTTAGAACCTAAATTAAATTGCAGGCTTCACCTTACTGTTAAGTCCTTATCCCATTCATGCAAATACTTTACTGGCATATTCTATGTGCTTATCATAATAGCATTTTCTGTACAGCAGGAAGACATAAATGGCAACATTTGCAAAAAAAAGAATCATAACAATAATACTAATACTACTAATAATAATAGGATAAATTATGAGGAAAAAGATGGAGACTAAAGTCCTTTGCAGAGACGTGTTACAGAGAAAAGGTTCACTGTAGGTAAGGGTGCCATAAAGTGTATGTGCTGTACGGCAGCCCATTGATGTGTGCCTCGGGAGAGAAACATACTGATAGCATGAAACAACAGATTACTTCAGGAAGACTTGCCTGATTTCTCCACCCTGCGGCATTACCTGAATCTGACACGGTAATGACACACTTCTGTCAAGTATTTTAATTGTAGGTTGAGAAAAACAATACAACACAAAAGGTTATATAAAAGGTTAGGAGAGGGGAAGAGGTTATTTAAGGTGATAAAGTGTACTGTGCGTGGTTTATGTCCTAAGACATTAGGAAGCATCTTTCAATGAATTTAATGAATAAGTGTTCGCTTATAAATAGAGATGGTGTGACACTAGTTTTTCTTTCCTGATAACGATACCCTGATCATCAGCCAATATTTATCCAATATTGTTTTCTTTAAAAACTAAAAATTTTCTTTTTTTAAACTAAATTACTTAAACAGCAGCTTAAGAAAAGGCTTTATTGTGCAAAATTCACTGTTTTCCCCAGTACATATGTACACACAAAACAAAACATTCCCTGCCTTTTTGTTCTTTTTCTTCTTTTGTATTAACCAGGGCTTAAACAAGCCAATTAGATTTCCCCCCTAATGTTACCTCATATAAGAGGAGCCTCCTCCTATGGCTTGTTGCTCAGCTGTGCTGTTCTCTGGCAGGGTGTGGAGCTTATCAGCAGCATAGCAGGATCTCTTTACATAGACAATGAAATGGTTTCATTTGTGAAAATATGCATTATCTGAGGGGTATTTCAGCTGGAGCATTAACACATATACAGTGAAACCTTGGATTACGAGTAACGCGGTTACTGTGAGTGTTCCGCAAGATGAGCAAAGTTTTTAAATAAATTTTGTCTTGAAAAACGAGCAAGTCTTGGTTTACGAGTACCGAGTATCATGTATCACGCATCCGTTTCTTGTTTTGAGGCCGAGCGTCATGTGATCACAACTGCGCCAACAGTTTTTCTCACTCTTGCGCTGCAGAATTGTGTGTAATCATCTCCCCTGCTGGGTCTTAGTGCACGTCACTTACTGGTATAATCAACATCCGTGCACGCGTGTACTGTTTACTATAACACTGTGACCACATGAGTGTGTGTAAAACATATTTTATTTTGTGTTTGTAAGCGTGTGTATACAGCGCGCGTGTACTGTTTCTTATAACACACGTGTGCGTGCGTGTAAAGCAAAAGAAAGTCTCATTAGAAGGTTAAAAATCCATTTTCTTCCTCTCTGATTCACCCTGTGTGTGTGTGCGCGTGTAATTTGATACCGTGCCAGTTCACACACTCTCTCTCTCTCTCTCGCCTTTAGCGCGCGCTCATGTGTGTGTGTGTGTGTGTGTGTGTGTGAAGCACCCCTCTCTGCTTCATCATTATTCTTCTACGAAGTAACTTAAAGGGACTATTTCCATCTTGTCCTATATTTGAAAATTTGGGGAAAAAAAGTTTTATTTTTACTTTATGTTTTGTATTCATTATTTTTATGCATTTATTTTTTTGGGCTGTGGAACAAATAATTTGAGTTTCTATTATTTCTTATGGGAAAATTTAATTTGGTTTACAAGTGTTTTGGAATACGAGCCCGCTTCCGAATTGATTATGCTCGTAATCCAAGGTTCCACTGTAGTTTGGGGGGAGGGGGCGCTCTGAAATCTGAAATCTTCTTGAAGAAATAGTAATATATGGCACTTTTAAATATCCATCCATCATTCATCTAGGAACCTCTGTTGTCCAACTAGGGACCGTGGAGGCCAGTGGTGACAATTGTATTCATTCCTATTTTTACCTCTGGCCAACATTCACACAATACAGGCAATTTGGGAACGCCAATTAGCCTAATTTGAATGTCGTTGGACTCTGAGGGGAAACCGGAGTACGTGATGGAAACCCACCAAGTAAGGGGAGAACATGCAAACTCCATGAATCTGGATCCTAGAGGTACAAGGCAACAGTGCTAACCACTATGCCACTCTCCTGCCACCTTTAAATATTGTGAATATAAAATATATGAAGAAGTAGAATTATTGTCAGATCAATCTTAACAAAATGCAGAACAAACAAAGTGTCCCTAAATGTAAACTTTTCAAGTTCTAAAAATACATTTGTATTCCACACCAATTGCAATCCTTGCCAATTTGACTAGATTCAATATCTAATATATTTACTTTAAAATCGGTTCATGTTAGTTTCCTGCTGTCAGCCATTTTCAAATTCTGTTTATTGGATCAGTACTGTCTCAAGCTGTAGGCTACAAATAAGACTTTTTTTTTTTTTGCACTGGCATTTCACTTTACCACTTGACTAATGCGATGGAAATTATCAGATGAGACATGTCTATTTTAAAATTGATGTGAGGAACATAAACACATTCTTTTAGTCCAGTCATGTTTAAACATTCCCTTATTGTCAAGCTGTCAGTTAATTAATAAGCCAAGAAAAAATTTCTCTACAGTTTTTCTTTCTAGGAATTTGGTTCAATCCAGTGAATTATATCAAAAGGTGGATTTTATTTAAGGTTCAAATAAATGCTGCATGGAGAAACTGTGACTTAAAGCAACTCTGTATTCCCAGAGTAGTAAAGAACAGACGGATGTGAGTCAAGATAACTGCTATCCACACATTCCTCACCTGCTCTCAGACAGGCTGTCACTGGACATCAGAAAAAAAGGTATAAAGCTTTCTCTTGTTTTCTGCTGAAACGAGAGAATCCCAAAAGGACTTCTCTGATTGTGGTGACCTGAGGTTCTGTAAAATCATGTGATGTGTATCAACCAGATGGATCTCTTCTTCAACAGTCATCAAAAGATCAACTTTTGATGATGTCCAACTCATCAAAAGTTTTTAGGCTGCTAAAAATAAGGGACCACAAATGTTTAACATATCTTTTAAAGTATTAAAATGTTAGATTAATCAAGAGAACCAGTGATTCAATGCATGGATGTTGCATTAGGTTAAACATTTGGAGGAGAGAAAAAAAAAAGCAAAGTACTGTAGCAAAGTAAAGGTGTGGAAACTTTGTGACTTGTTCACAACTGAATAATGTTGAATTTACTGCAATGAATAATGAATAATCTAATTATCCATATTTTAACATTTTAAAATTAAAACATGGATTTCCTTGGATTATGACATTCCTTTAAAAACCCATGCATTAGTTATTATGGGGCAGCTAATTAACAGACATTGTTAATGCATGGTTTTCAATGTAATGTCATAAACCAATGAAAGATGTTTAAATTTAAGGCAAAGGGTGTGGATGAATGTGGAAAAACAATTTTTTTTCTCACTCATACACACTTCCATAAATTTTCTTTTCATTTTGTGAAGCTGTGTGTAGATGTATGTGAAGTAATAAGTTCTTTGAGATAGGAAGGGGAATCCCCATAGATGCACTGGTAGGTATTAATGGCAACCTTGTATTCAATTCTGAATGAAAGAGGGAGCCAATGAAGAGATTTAAGGATGGGCATAATATGGTCATATTTACATGCTCGCATCAGGATCCTAGCAGCACTGTTTTGAATATGCTGCAACTTTTGAAGGCTTTCTCCAGAAACCCCAATGAGGAGTGCATTGCAGAAATCCCGCCTGGAAAAGACAAACGCATAGACAAAAGTGCTGGACGCAGTTTAGCAATGTTCCAGTTTGTTGTTAACAGATGTTTGATATGAGCCTCATACATCAAATGAGAGTCCATTTTAATTCCGAGGTTAATAACAGATGTTGACAACGGGATATCCTGACCAGGAAAAGTGATACTAGTAATGTTAGATGTCCTAATCTGGTGTGGGGTGCCTACTAAAATAACTTCAGTCTTAAGAGCTGTTCAGCAACAGAAAATTTTGCTTCATCCATAACTTTATCTCTTTCAAAAAGATGGTCAAAGTGGATGATGGCGGAGTAGAGGAGGAGGTTGATTATCCTGAGGTAAAGCTGAGTATCGTCAGCATAGCAATGAAACTAAATTTCGTGGCCGGCTGATGACACAGCCCAGAGGAAGCATATACAATATAAACAAAATTGGGCCGAGCCTTGAGGAACACCACTGGTAGGGGATTTAGCGTCTCCCTGACCGCTTACCCATACAAACATACACAAATACTCATCAACTATAATTGTCTAGCTACTAGCAAAAATGAAAATGCCTCAACTCTCCTCCTCAGATGCTAACACTGTCACAGCTAAATTTTTTCAACCCACATTTAGAAAGCTTAATTTCTCAGCACAGTTGAATTTAATCTTTGTACATAACAGGCAACACCTAAAAATCTGAAAAAGGGCAAAAATATTGCGAGATGATAGCAAACAAACCACTTCTTGTACTTCAGGAAGGAAACTTCATAAATTAGAAGCAAATTAACTTAACACTTTTTATAATAGACATTTGTTATGAAGCTGCTTCATACAGTAGAAACACAGATGTACAGTACATTTACGTCCCTTTTGTAGACAGGGGCAATTTGGCTGAGGACATAGTCAAGGAACACTGAGGTAACAGGTAACCCGCCCTCATCTTAGTGACAGCGGACAGTGTTATTATAAATCATTATAGTATGCAGATATAGAATAGTAACAGCGTTGAAAGGAAGTTCAGTAAGTGGTCTTATCCACAAAGTGCCAGAGTGTGGTTGAAGGAGCCACTTCCACTTGTTTAATCAATTGGGCTCAGTCTTTTTTGATAAGTTGTATCAAGTGTGGCTCCTTCTCGGCTGGAATAAAAACCTACAGCCAAGCTGGCTCTTTGCTGATAAGATTGAACACCCCTGATTTAATAGATATGTGCAGAAAGTAATCCCCAAGATGGCTTGTTGTACTCCTCTTACTGTATACCACAGCAACCTGTCAAAAGAAATAACACATTACATGTTTAATCCATTTTTAGTGGTGACACTGGAGAATCCATTTATAAATGCTAAAAAAGAACCTCAGCATATGTTAATGTGGAGCACCAATACATTGTACAAGTTGATGGAGGAACAATAACGTAGCAGAACCAGTACAATACTACAAGATAAAAAAAATCTGTAAAATCTGTCTTGCTTCCAGAGCTTTAATAATTTAATAGCCACAAGATTTGAGAACTCAGCATGGCTGGGTTATAAAACAATGACAGTTCCGAACTGCACGTTGAAAGATAGTAGAAAGTAGCCTTTGCATGAGAATTAGAAACATAAGCAGCACTAATATAATATCTCTTTTACCTTCATTTTCAGTAGCCACTTTATCCTGGTGAGGTTCACGGTGTACTGGGCATGAGTCAGAAATACATGCTGGATGTGATGCCAGTTCATTACACTATGTTCACCATCCACACATTTACACATTTGTTACACTATGTGCCCCATGCACACTTGTACACATTTCTTTTCACACGTAGTGCAAATTAATCTTTCTCTACTGTACCTATTGCTATGGTTTTGATAGGTGGGAGGTAACCAGATGAGCTAACTAACAGGACAACCACCTAGACATGGGGCGAAGAAACACACAGTCTAATGTATCCTTTTAAGATCAGAATGTCCTCATATGAAGACATGAAATTTTCACTCAACTACAGTTAGGTATGATTCTTTTGCCAAACATTTTTCAGAGTGAAGTTAGGACTGTATACAGTCCTGCTCAACATTATTGGCAACCATAAATTTTAAGTACATAATATGGAATATCCTGAAAAAAATTAATCAAGTGCAACAGCTTTTTTCTATAGGGAACTTGTGTTTGATACAAAAGAGCTAATGTTAAACAACAATTTAAAACAAAAAACAATGGGAGAAAAGATAGAAAAACTGAAAGGCTGCTGTGCAACTGGTATTGGGACCTTTACTATAAACCAGAATGTAAATACATTTGGATTCAGATGTGGTGAATCATAAATGAGAATCACCTGTGATAAATTGTCAGTCCTCATGTCACATAAATTAGCCACTAACTGTCAAGAACCTCCCTGGATGTGGGGGAAAGAGAAAATTGACAAGAGAACTCTTCGAAGGTTGGTGCAAATGGTGGAAAAAACATCACTTTTAACATCCAAAGATCTGAAGGCCAACCTGGACCAGTCTGGGGTCATGGTTTTAACAAGTATTATATGCCGCACACTAAACCAGGGGGCTTCATGGCCGAAGGCCGAGGAAGACACCATTGCTGAAGAAAAGACAGAATAGAATGACTGATCTTTGCCAAAGAGTACCTGGACAAACTACAAACCTTCTGAGAAAATGTTCTGTGGATAGATGAAACAAAAATGGAGCTTCAAGAACATGGGTCCTTCAGCAAGACAAGGCCCAAAGCACACATCAAAAAGCATGCAGGAAAAAATGGGCTATATTAAAATGGCCAGAAATGAGTCCTGATCTCAATCCTATTGAAAATCATTGGGGTGAGATAACATCTGCCATTAAGAAAAAGAACCCTCACATCCACACCCAAATATACAAATCATATAAGTGATCCATTAGCATGCAAGCATCTTAGCTAGGACAATACAAATTAAACTGAGTAAATGTTTATCTAGATTATTAGCTCCTCCCACTTAGAATAAATAGTTTGAACACTCAAATCTATTCACCTTTAGGGGGCAATAAATAAATAAATATTTAAATAACAGTGTTTACACCTTTTATTTGAAACTCTAACAGCTAAATTATTTCCATTTGCTGAGGTAAATGTTTAGGTTAGGTTTAGGTGCAGCATACCATCATTCAGATTAACATTAATCATTACATCTGTGGAAGGTGCTCAGGGATTGAAATGAGAACGAGTGTGTTAGCATGTAAACATTCTTGCTGTGCACTGTGTGCTTAAGACAAGTACTGTATAATTAGATATACAGAAACATGGTGGCATTAGAGATAAAGATAAACCTGGGATAAAAGTTAATCAGAGATTTGTATTCCAATCTGCCTTTTAGCAAAGTGAAATTTAAACTAAGCAAATTTTGCACAAGACTAATGGATGAGGAAAAGTAAAATATTTAGAATACTCTAAATATTTTAATTTATTTAGAATACTCTAAATATTTTAATGACTAGAGATACTGTAAATAGAGCAACCTCCTCCCTTGTAAATAAGAAGTTACTCTCTAAGAAGTTGTTCACTCCTTTTCATATCTTCCACAAAAAGTTCCTGGAGGGCAAAAAAATTATATATTTTTAACATTTACAGTATATGTATGTATATAAATGAATTTTCCTAAAGGTTATTAAATCAGGCATAGCAGGAAGAGACGTAAAGAAAGGCCTTTAGGCAGGGAGAAGTGTGGCATAATTGCTTGTAATTAGCATAATTAAAGTCTGTGTGCTAAAGGGGTTAAACAGAGGTAGACAGAGGTAAAAGTGCAGGAACAAATAGAGACATAGACACATACAGTACTGTGCAAAAGTCCTGAGCCAGCCCACATTTTTTCCAAAGAGCCAGACTTTCTTGTATTTTTAATTTAGCCTTGGTGAACAGTTTTCTAGCCCTTCTGATGGACTTTTTTGTCTTTTTTAGTCCAGCCCCTGTACAGTAGCTGACCAGTTTCAGAGGAATATGATTTGTTTGTTAAATCACAAAGTGACCTCTGAATAATTTAAATAATAAAACCATCTAATGTAAGGCATGAATCAATGAGAAACAGGTGCAGATGATGACAGATGATCAGGCCGATGATTAGTATACTGGTTATATTGAATTGAGTTATAGGTAATATAGACAAATAAATTAAAGATGGAAATGAAGAAACAGTTTTAGATAGCAGGTGGTACAGGTGGAGAAATGGAAATAAAATAATGCATGAATAATTACAAATGCACATAGAGACAGAAGCAGATCCATGTAAAGACAGTGGTACAATACAGGTAAAACACAGGTTAAGATAAATACATTAGTACAGTACAGGCAAAAACACAGGTGAAGCTAAATACAGTGGTGCAGTACAGGTACAAACACAGGTGAAGCACATTTGAAGATCCAGGTGAAGGTAAAGACAGTGGTAGACATATGTAGAGTCAGAGGATCAGGGTCATCATTCAGACTTGTGATTATTTGGTGGATGGTTTGCAAAGGAAAATAAATGTGATCCATTTAGAAGAAACAATTGTAGGATGATATTATACATGGGCCACATTTGGTGCATTGACAACCTTTGGGGTACCAAGACCCCAACACATTGATAGGTTATGTCAAGTTTGGGCAAGTCGGATAGACTTCCAAAAATCAAAAAGCAGCAGACACTTCCATCTACATGAAGGGGAACCATATCCCCCGCTCCACGTTCCTGTGTGTCCACATCTCTGAGGATATGTTCTGGCTTCATTACACTTCAATTCTGGTGAGAAAAGAGCAACAGCACCTTTACATCCTGATGAACTTGGCCTCCCAAGATCCTAACAAGCTTCTATCGCTGCACCATTGAGAACATCTTGAACAACTCTGTCACAGTGTGGTACAGCACAGTGTCTGAAAAAAGGAACTCCAGAAAATGTTGATGAAAACCGTGCAAAACATCATCAGTGCCCAGCTTGAAAATCTTTATCACAGTAGATGTCTGCAGCATCATCAGAGACTCCTCCCATCCAAGTCACAAGACTTCTTTATCAGAGACATTACTATGCTGAACATTACACTACACTGATAGGCTATTAGTAGCTTACTATTTGTAATCATTTCAAATCTCTAAACTTTATTATTCTGTATTATCTATAAACAATTATATATTATAAATGTACAATTGTAAATAGATAATACAGAATATACAGAATATTAAAGTTCTGGACAAACACTTATTACATGTCTGTATTCTAAATATACAGAATAATAAAGTACATTGTGCACGTACATGGATAATCCAGTACTGTTGTATATTCAATGCCAATATTTGCCAATATTTTTAATAAAGTATATAAACTACTATTTGCACATCTGATAGATGCTAAACTATCAGATGTGCACCTACTGCAACTCACTCCTGGCAGGCCTGCCTCTGTCCACGATTCGTCCTCTGCAACTGATCCAGAATGCAGCAGCAC
>JAOVVA010000002.1:23834479-23856554 GCA_028565275.1 Leiocassis micropogon | reverse complement strand
TTGTAGAATGTAGAAAATAAATCACTAAACAAAAACAAAGAAATTTGCAAGTGACCCCAAACTTTTGAACGGTAGTTTATATATGATTAATGAGAAGTTGATCTTAATTCTGCTCATCTCGCTCATCTTAATCCTAATGTTTTTTTTTGTAATACAGGTTTCAAATTTGCATAATTTCTGATATGGTGAAGTTTTGTGAGAGTAGATTTGGTGTAACTTTTGTGGGAGGAATCTCTAGTGTCAGTGCTTTGTAAGCCAATGCTGTCACTTTAAGCATTTTGACATGGAAAAGTTTTAATAATTTGAAAGTTGCCTTAGTGGTTATCTCCAGGAGAAAGATAAGTAGAGGTTGGTGAGTTAAGGAAAATGACTTTTCATAGCTGCTTCAACACTGCAATGTTTCATGGATGTTCTATAAATGGATAAACAATGTAATGCTTTGTTATTAAAATAAATAACTGTAAGCATCGACAAATTGCAGTGATGTTAAAGCAATTTAAAAATTAAAAAGTGCTAACTGTAACTGATTGTAATGGTTGCTTACTTTCAAAGAACAGCATGAGCACTAGTGTTTTATTGCATATATAGTTAAGTAAACTTTTTAGTAATAAACTGCGTATCATTTGCATATAAACAGTTTACTGCCAAAACCTATACAGTGATAGCGAATCCTGAGAATCACAATTTGACAACATTCATATCTATTTCGAATAAAATAAAAGGATGAGTCATAAATTTGAATCCTAATATATGGTGGAACGTTGGACAATCATCCAAGCATGATGTTATACATTGCTGTAATTGCTAGGAATCAAGGTATTATTATGTATAACATAAATTTGTAAAATTATTTTAAACTTGTTGAATTGCTTTATTGTTTTCTGTTTTTTTTTTTCTATTCTCCTCAGAGGAAGCAAAGGCCTCAGGGGTCAGCTTCTGAGGTCATGAGGCGTCACCTGAACAAAACCTGATACCCGTTGGGTGACACGGCCCTCTGACAGATAAGGAAATGAGATGGGTGACTGGCCGCTGCTAAAGCCTTTTATAACACACACACCTACACAGACTCACATATGCACACACCTAAGAACCTATACAATACCCCAAGGGGGTCAGTATGTTCTCCCTCAAAACGCTATGTCCTTCTCTCATCTTAGTTACCCCTCAGTCCTACCCCAGCGCACACGCACACACACACACACACACACACACTCGGAGTGATGATAGGCAGTGCTTAGGAGGAGGGTAAGACCAGTATTATCAAAGCGGCACGTCCATGAGACGAGTGTGTGTGCGTATGTTGGAGTGGTGGTCCAGAGATGATGAGAGATGGTCTGAAGTGAGTCTTGCTTCCAGGTCAGTGAGGACTTCCTCTGTAATCGTTTCCATATTATCCCTAAGTCAGTGCTAATGGAACTGTCCGTAGTGGCTAAATACATTCTAGATAACAGCCTTACTCAAATGTAAGCCTCGTCCCAAATGTAAAAATGTGTAAGATTCACAATATCACAAATTCTCTTTAGTTATTAATTCTAACTGTCAATACAATGTGGCCAAAAATCTAACATTTGAAAAACCATGTAAGTAAAACAATGTAAAATACACTTAAAGAAAACCTTAAAGGAAAGTACAGTGAAAGAATGTGCTTAATCTGAACGTGTACATTGGTTCCAAGTAATTGAATTGAATTACACAAATTTTAACTTATTTGTTTTTTCAAAGCCGTAAAATAAAATCAAACCCTACAGTCGCACCTGAGGTCAGGCTCAGACCTGGGTTTTTGGCATTCTGAGGCACTATTCTTTTGCACGTGCCTTAATCACCTTAATTAAATACTATAGTAATTCTTATTTTGCAATAGTAAGATATGAAATAAGATAAATCTTAATTAATCCCAAGGGAAATTGCAGACAGTATAGGAATTGATTGGACTTCTTCTAAGTAATTAAATCTACTAATTAAAAACATCTTTAAATTACATTTTGGATAAGCATTTAAATCATATTTTGATGATGAGCTTCTTATTTTTATTTTATATAAACTATACATCAGATATGTTCTCTGAAATCTGACCAACCACTTATTTATTTCTAATTTCTATTTTAATTGCTTTACATTTTTGTAGTTGTGTGTACACCTTTTTTAAAGTAAAGCATTCATCATTCTAAACAGCTCGTCTTTGTTTTTGATAAGAACCATTCAGCTTTAAGCTAGAGTCTAAAGAACTAACCGGACCTCAACTTTGTCTTCACCTCAAACAGGAAGTGGATATTGCTGTGCTGATGGATGTGTGTGTCCCTCTTTTCTTTCAGCCAGGTGAACACTTTCGCTCTGACCCCGCTGCTGCTTCTACGAGCTGTGATCTGCAAACGATGAGTGACGAGGGGTTAGAGAGACAGAAAGGGATGGGGTGACTGCTTACAACTGTGTGTGTGTGTGTGTGTGTGTGTGTGTGTGTCCACAAACCCACAAAACCACAATTGGTTTTCCCCAATCTTTCCATCGATATTTTAATGGATGAGTCATGTCGAATGCTCAAACCTGATTTGTCAGAAGGTGTTTATAAATATAACAATAGTCGCCACTGTAATTCAAATGAGACATTTACATCAATGCTGTTTCCATAGTAAGAGCTAATTCAGCTCTGAGAGGGCTGGCAGGTTTACCTGCTAAGTGGTAAGACGAACAACTCACTCTTTCTCACACTCATTTCCAATACAGTACCTCTTATCCTGGACAGGGTCATGGGAGGCATGGAGGTTATTCCAAGGGACTTCAGGCACTAGGCAGGGTATACCCTGGATGGGGTGGCAATTCATCTTAGGGCACACAATGTCAGAAATTCCAATTAGCCTAATCTGACTGTTGGAGGAAACAGGAGTAACTGGGAGAACCCGCCAAAACAGGGTGAACATGCAAACTCCGCGCACACAGACCAGAAGGTGGGACTCGCACCCTTGACCTTGGATGTGTGAGGCCAATGGGCTTTATAACTAAAACTATGTAGCTACAAAGTTATAATCAATGGCAAATTAAATAATACAAATTAAAACAATTCAGGATATAATGATAGATAATAAACTTCTGAATGGTAAAACCAGACATCACACATGGATTATGGATTATTATCTCAATGGCCTAAAGTGTTTTATCCCTTACGTAATAAAAGAGTCTGAGATTTGGGTAAGAGTTTTCTCATTAAAATAAAGGATCTAAAGGAAACTTTAGGATCTGCAAATGCACCAAAGCATTGAGTGATTAATTGTCTACAAAAACAGGCCTGAACACTTTCGGCAGGCATTTTCGGGATATTCCAAGTCTGCTGAAGTAAAACGATCCTTCAGGTGCATGTGATTTCACACACTGATCAAAGTGGCTCTTGTGCAGCTCTAGGCATCAGAAACACGACGTTACCCCCTGCAGCGAATTGGTGTAGAAGAGTCTATGGAACATGTGACTGCTTTGATGGTGCTGCTTAATTAAAATACATTTTAGACACTGTTTTCTGCTCATTAGTTTTTTTTTCCTATGATGTGGTCTGAGTTCTGTCAACTCCAAGACAGTGGTTTAAAAAAATATGGCATGGTTCTTTAATTAGAAAATTGTCAAGTCTGTACAGCTACAGAATAAGCAAGGTACAAAAAAACCTTGAGTAGAAAAGTAGAAAAATAAGAAGCTTGCTGATTTATGTTTACAAATCAATTCCTAAAATTTGTGTCTGCAACGCTGGAGGTGTGTGTTTGGGTGGGTGTGTGTGTGTGTTTGGGGGAGGTAAAGTGTGTGGCAGTGCAACATGCCCACACATGTAGACAGAGGTGGAAGCTTCCTCTGGTATCCTGAGTTTCTCAGCTATTAAAATTAATAACGGGATTTGCCGAACACCTTAGATGGGGAATGCCTCTCTGAATTGTCGCACTCTTCTTTTTTTCCAGACCTTTCTCATAACTGTCTTGATCGTTTTCCTAGCTTCTAATCTAGTGTTCTCACTTCACTAGTGAACTTTTTTCAACAGGACAAGAGAAAACAAGGGTGATGTGAAGAGGAGAAGGGAAACTGAGAATAAAATAGAGACAAGGTGAGGAGAAAGGAAGAGGAGAAGAGAAGGCAAAAGGTCAAAAGGTCATCTCAATGGATTAGTCAAGACCACTAATCCAGGATTCGAACTAGCCATCCTAAGCCTCTGTTTGCACTCCGGACATCTTATTCTTTCCTCTGAACAAGTGCTTTCAAAGGAGCAACATATACATATGGCCAAGAGGCTGTGTTTCCAAGCTGATCAAAGATAACACTAAAAGAACAAACTAAAACCTAGATCTTTTAGTGATCTGTTCTGGGTCTTTAAACTGAGTCCATGGATTATCTCTTCAAGCAATATTTGTAAAAAAAATAATAATAATAAAAAAATAAATTCTAACAGTTGAAAACTACTTTGTTGAATTTTCGATCACTATAGGAGTATGCTTAGATACTGCGTAACATTATCCAGACATACCAACATGTTCTAGGATAATTAGTCTGTTACATTAAAAACAAAAATAATATTCTGGAAAATTAAAATCATCCAGGAAATAATTAACATTTCTACAATTAATAATCTTGGAACAACGTAGCAGGAACATTTAGAAGTGAAACTTAAAACAGCAGAAAACCTGACCAACGTCCAAAAGTGGCATTTAGAAAAATATTAAATTTATCCAACTTTAACTATTGACTGGTGTGTTTCTAAAAGGATCTGACTGTCTAAAGTGCAATTATGTTTTTCTTTTATTAAGTTACAGGATGTTAGCTGGTTATTTGGTTTGTCAGCTCTTGTATTGTTGGATGAACCTGGCAAGCGGTTTTACTGCTTTTGCTAACTCATGGCTGTTATTGAGGTATGTCAAGAAGGTTAGGTGATGCTGGTGGTCTAATACATGTGCTGAGAGACGGAGAGGGAAAGAGACAGAGAGAGAGAGAGAGAGAGAGAGAGAGAGAGAGAGAGAGAGAGAAATGTATATATACAAAGGAAAAATATTGAGAATGGCACAACTGCTCTACTCTTTGGACTATGTTTTTTATCTCCATTCATTTGATTGTGCATTACTTCAGCCTTACTATCTTACTGGAGTTCACCACATCATCATAAAGACTTATAATTTTTTTTCCATAGGCTCATAACATGCCATTAGTGATTATCATTGGGGGAAAAGTATCCATCCATCCATCCAACCATCCATTCTCCATACCAATTGTCTTGTACATAGTTATAAATTGCTATGATAAAGTCTGTAAATAAGAACCATCACTTCATAATGCAAATACTTGCATAATAATAAGAAAATACCATGTGTACAGATATTTAGATAACAAAACAGCTTGGTAGCGTAAAATGATATTAGAATTAGAGAACTATAAGGAAGACTTATTAGTCCATATCTCACTAAATACTGTACATTACACATACTGTACATGTACATTCTTTCATTTTTATGACTTTTACCATGAAAAAAGAGAATAGAAAAATGCTGACAGAAACAAACTTGGTTGTTGCATATTTTATGTACTTTTTATAGACCTATAGCATGTCTAGCATATCGTTACACATTATCCTAGCCTAATAATAGCAAGGAGTTAATGAGAAATGTTCATACCATTTCAACCAGAATTCACTTAAAAAGTGTCAATAAAAATAATTAATTGTCTTAGTGATGTTTTGTTGTCTCTAAAATAATAATTAAACTGTTAAGATATTGTAATAATTAATGTGAGAAATACCTGTAGTGTATGCGCCATCATGGCGAATCTAAAGTAGCCGTTACAGTGACCGTTACCTTTTAAAAATCTCAGGCAGCGCGAGACGCATGATCTAACAAGCGCGAGAAGTGTTTTAAATACTGTGTAGATGTTATTTAGCATAATTAGTTAATAAGAAAATCATGAACAAATTAACAGAAAATCTACTTTTAATAAAAATTATGGATAACAAAACATTTTTCATTAAAATGTTTAGTGAACAAACAAACAAAAAGGCGGGGAAAGAGGAAATTTTGCCCTGCCGGTTAAAATGTTTGTGAGATGACAGTAAGTAACTTTAGCTGAGGCCTGAGGGAAACATTAGCTATTCCATGAATAAAAATGTTAAATATTTAAAGTCACTGCCAACTTTATACCTTTTTTAAATTATTACATTCACTATGTTTTAACAATACTTAAAATATTATAATATGTGAGAATTTCACGCAGCGAGCCTTAATTCTGACATAATTTTAGGCTTAAATATGCTCAAATATGAGTCCGACGTTTGATTAACGTTATATGTTGTATGTTAACGTTGTATATTTTAAGGTATATTTGTATCTTTTTTATTTCAGTTTTAGAACCGTATCACAACTCTTTTATCAATTGAAAATACAATTACACGGGCATAAACAAACCTGGAAGAGGCAGCGCCAAACTTAATTTAAAGTTCTGCGTAAAGAAAAAGTAAGCAAATAAATAAATGCATGAATAAATTAATATATAAAATACATGCACAGCTGCAACGCATAATGCATATATATAATTTTAAAAGGCAAATAACTAGGCCTATATTAGGTTTTAGAATAAATTTTATGGTGCAAATAATCGACACTAAAAATAAGTTTGTTTGCTTGTTTGTTTTAATTCATTCATTCCTTCCAACTGATTAGATGTTTTGGAGGGGAAAAAAGCGGGGGATTTATTTTGTGAATCTGATTAATTGGTTCTTTAGATTCTTTCTCTCTCACTCTCTCTCTCTCTCTCTCTCACACACACACAGGGAGAGAGAGAGAGAGAGAGCGCTTGTGATTGGCTACCTGCTTATTCTCTCTCGCTCCCTCTCTCTGCTCTATAACTTATTCCCATCCCCAATGATTTATCAATGAGCTCTTCATGATTTAGGAGGTAAAACCTTTCTCCATCAGTTAGTATTTAGTAAAGGATGAGAAGACGGAACAGAGCACACCTTCCTGCAGAAGGATAACACGCCCAGAGTGCTTACTTTTTATATCATCATTATTTTTCTTGTTATCTTGCAAGTAAATTACAGGAATTATTTGTGTCTTGTTTTTTATGGCAACATTTAGGTAAGTAGTATAACCCTTGTATTTCAGTCATATGCTACTTTTTTTTTACGGTTTAAGCCTAGTTTAGTTCTGCACTTGATCTGCAAAGTCTATATAAATCTTATTATATAGGATCTGGAGCTTAAGATCAAATTTACGGTATAAAACAGCAACAAAAGCGGCATCGCTGTTCTTTTTTTTTTTTCAATAAGACAGAATTATAGCATTTTTATGTTATTACCAATTTGACATGCTCGTAATTAGCCAGATATAGTAACCAAAGCGTGATTCTGTGATATTCTTTAACTTTGTTAGAGTGTAATATTGCTATCTGGTCTGTATAGCTATTAAATGCAAAACATGCCTACAGTGGTAATGCAGTATCGTTTTGTTTGCAGCAGCATGTCTATGATTATTCATAACACCATTTACAAAGAACTTAAATTAATTACGCTGCATTCATAAAATTAAATTAATTGTGCACATTTGTTTGTTAAAGTCCGCTATCATCCAGTCATGCTATAAAATGCATTTTAATAAACAGAACAATTGATCAAGTATAAGGGGATGATATAGAAAGGTTTACGCAAACGGCATTACGCATGCGTACATATACATAGCTAGTAACTATGATTGTTCATGCAAAGAGGTCGCAGAGAAGATGTTGAGCATGTTCAATGTTCTAATGTTCCAACTGTACACAGGCTACTCTATAAAGTCGGATGAAAGACATGCTAGCGCATGTAACTTGTAAAACTATTTGGCATACCTGTCAGTTTCGTCTTTCGCGTTTGGAGCAGACGGAAAGTGCCAAGCATGTTTTTTTCTCTTTCTGAAAACTAACACAACTTTTTATACATCCTCCTAGCAACCTGATGAAACGTATCCACCTCCTATAAAGAGCTTAGACGCTTGGTTGTTATTTTTACACTCCTGACAAGGAAGACGTGATTTTTATTTTTATTTTTTGCTCGGTTCTTATGCTTGATGATGATGTTTGGGAGTGAAAGCTGCGTGGTGTCGGCGCTCCTCGCGCTCGTCCGCTCCGTGGTTCCGGCGCTGCTGCTGCTCGCGCTGTCGCGACGGCTCTGGGCGCTCAGGTGGCGCGCAGCCCGGGACAAGACATGCGCGCTCCCGCTACCTGAGGGCTCCATGGGGTGGCCGCTGATCGGAGAGAGCTTCCACTGGCTCTTTCAGGTAAGATTAAATTTAGATTAAGATGATCACATAAAAAACGTCAATGCGGCGCACTATATGAGTCCTACCCAGTGCTGAATTAAAGCCTAGCGCTAAAGAGTATCCGAAAGGTCTCCCAACATAGTCTCCCAACAAAATGCCATTTTATTGACAACACATCTCGTCATTTCTTTGTAAACAAACTTGCAGTCGTCTCTCCAGATCATGATGACCTGGTTCATGAAGAACACTGTATTATAACGCGCAGATGAACTCGTGTGAACTTTTATTTCAACACTGGGGATTTTGCGGTGCGCACTACCTGTGTGATGGTAGTGCACAATTTTCAGTGGTTTTGGACGTAATCCAAATGCCGGATTATTCTTAATACACAAAATAGAACAGGACGTTTTCTTGTGTTTATGCCAACTTTAACCCTAGTGAGTTTAGGCTTTTATTAAAAGAGCATGAATCTCAGTATTGGTATTAGAATCTCTTAACACTTGTGGTCTGAGACTCTAATCGACACTAATTTCCTAAAATATGCTATATAGTAGTCGCATATTTAAAAATACAAAGTCTTAAATTACCACCTGAAGTGTCAAAATGATCTATTATACTATCCAGATGCACTGATATTAAGTGTTTATTCAACGCTGGGGTTTTTGCTGTGTGCACAATATGATGCTGGCTTTATTCCAGGACAAAATTTAGTGCGGTTTTGGACAGAACCCAAATTATACAAGTAATCATAACCTTCCTTGTTTCTTTTCCCTCTCTCTCTCTTTCTAAAGGCACATTATGTCTCAGTCTCACTTTTGCAAATTTGTAACTTTTTACACAACTCTGTTTGTGTGAAATGTTACAAAGGTTAGGAATGTGGTTGGGATAAGATTAGTGTTTGCCCATTTTCTGATGACTACATCCGGAAAAAAAACTGAATATGAACGAAGGACATGGCCCATACTTGTTTTAATTTCTACGAATTTCCCACGAGATCAAGTTGGTCCCAATACACTAAAAGTTATTAATAGGCAGCATTAAATCACTTAATATGTGGATACAATACAATGATACAACTGCACTGTGCAGTTATAGAAAAATAATGAAGGATGCGGTGGTGTGATGCACCTAATTATTACTGTTACCCTATGCTACCACCCTAACAGTATTGCCAACAAATATTTAAGAGCGCCAAATGGTGCTTTCATCCCTTATAGTTGAATTTAATATTGTAGAATATCTGTAACACAAGTTACCATTTGTATTGTAGCGACTATAGAGTCATTCCACCACCTGCCTTATTTTTTTCTTGTTGATTGAAATTAAAAAGGTAAAACCCAGCTTATCATTTTACAGAGAAACTGCATAACACAAGCCCCTTTGTCCTAAAGCAATCCCCTGCAACAAGAACTTACTCTGCATTACAACATCCTTATATTGCAGTCTTAAATAGGCTATTAGTTTTCTTTTTTTATCCACACAATCATTTGATTTGCAGTTGGCACAATTGTCAGTCGTTATAGAAAGGTTATTAACATGCTGTGACCAATCAGGTCTAATAATTCAACAGACCTGTGGTACATTTCCTGATATACCACCCATTACCCACTAAGACATCTTATTTTGAGTACCATAGAGCACATATGAGTATGGGCTTAGCAGCAATCTATTACCTTTTCGCTTTGAAATTATTAACCAGAACTAACCACAGCAGAGACACCAACATTAAAGACAGGGGTAAAATATATTAAGATTAAGATTCTTAAAGTGTCTTTTGTCAAGTTGTCATTGAGTATTATTTAGGGGGTTACAAATATGAAATCTGTAAAACTAACAATGTTTAAACCATGTACATCTGATAAGTCCAATAAGCTGATTTCGATATGATACATTGCTTATTGTGAAGACTAATACATGTTATTAGTTTTCACAATAAGCAAATTTTTGTTTCTGAATAGAAAACAAGAAAGCAGATAATGGCAGTGTACACCAATCAGCATTAACACTGATTATCAATTATATACCAGTAATCTGGATCATAGCCACCCAAGGCTGATTGATCTCTTGAGAGACCAAAGGCCAACTTGTCAGGTCTGATCCCGCAGAAAAGCTAATGCAGCACAAGTTACTAAAAAGAATGACTTGCCACAATAGAAAGGCACTTTAACTCTCAGTACATCACAGCCTTCTGCGTATTTGGCCTGGCACACAAAGAGCCCAAGGCTTCAACTTGGTCTCTAAGTTCCCCAGATCCACGGAGACCCCACCCCACAACCAGACAACACAACGCCACCACGCCCAGGGCTGTGCGGAGCCACGTCCAGAGAGGCCAATGTTTTTATTGTTGCTGATTGGTGTAGGTTTAGGATTTTATGTTTGAGGTGTGTGGATCTGTGGCTCATTGGATCTGTGGCTCATCAAATTACAGGTATAATGATGCACAATTAAGGAATATTTGTACAATAACCTTGCATAAGTTAACATTAACCTACTGTTGGACTTTTGTGCTTGCATATAATATTTCACACAATGCATTAAACACAATAATAATAATAATAATAATAATAATAATAATAATAAAATGTACAATACATAGTAAATAGGGTACTATTGCCATTACTGAATTACCACTTTTGAGACTTCAACTTATTCATTTTACATGCTAAAAAATAAAGGATGGGACATTTTGCCAATACTGATCAAGTCGATTAGAAGATTAATTGTGTGTTTAAATACTACATATGTTTTCAGCTATGAGAGCCTTCATGCCTTGGTCATAATCCTATCACAGAGTGGTGTTTGGATAATTGTCATTGGGTCAACATCCAGAGAGAGAGAGATTGTTGGTTTATCTCTCTAGCATTTTGCTAAAATCATTGAAGACATCACACTGCTTTATGCCAACTGTCCAACTCTCACTATTAATGTCTCCTTTAACATTTGTCCGTAGTGCTGTAGTTCAATACTATTGAAAGAAACTCATAGTGTTTTACAAGTTTACTTTAAATTGTATTCTATTGTATGAGGTCATTCAATTTTATTGTAACATTAAAGTTATGGCAAATCTCTGGCAAAATAAAAAAATCTTCAGTCTACTGCTTTGTTAATACACGTATGAAATTATTTCCCTGCATGCGCAGACCTGAAAGTAAAATACAGAATTCCCCTCAGTTCCAGGCACAGTACCCTGCCAAGGCAAATCCGTCGCTCAATTTCAAAAGACTCCTGTTTTTGAAATATAGAGCATAACTGGGGAGGAGTTAGGGAGGAGGGAGTTCTTTGAGATTTAGCTTGAGTCTGTCTGATGAGATTCAACCAAAGCACAGAGAAAAAAAATCCTAACCAAAAATAAGCTTCTTTCACCATCTAATGATTTAGAAATAAACATTTGAATAATTCTCCATATTTCCTTCTTATAAACATCTTTGTGTCTTTTTTCCAACTCTTTTTCTCTCCCCTGTCTATCATTCCACAGGGTTCAAGCTTCCACATCTCCAGGAGAGAGAAACACGGCAATGTCTTTAAGACCCACCTCCTGGGGAAACCTGTGATTCGTGTAACCGGCGCTGAAAACATTCGCAAGATCCTGCTCGGGGAGCACACACTGGTGAGCACGCAGTGGCCACAGAGCACGCGCATCATCCTTGGACCAAACACGCTCGTCAACTCGGTTGGTGAGCTACACAAGAAGAAAAGAAAAGTAAGCAATATTTTCAAACAGTCAATGTGATATGTTTGCAGTTTTTTTTAAATCAAACACAAAATGACCAGAAAACTTGAGTTAGAGTTCTTAAAGTTTTTTTTTCAGAGACAGCCTCAGTATATATTTAACATAAACTACAGTATTTAACCCATTATTTGGGTCATAAGTTACATAGTTATACATCATTTCATTTGCAAAATTATTTATTCTAAGTGTGGAGCTTTTTTCATCCCAAATTTGACATGAACACATTGGGTCCAACTTGACATTATTTATATAGTTATTGATGTTTGGATTGAATCCTTCAAGGCTCCAGATAAACTATAAAAATTATAATACATCAATTATGTATAAATATACCTTTAATGATGAGTTATTGTGATTTCCATTATATTTGGAAATATTGGAATTATTATAACAACAACAACAACAACAATAATAATAATAATAATAATAATAATAAGTAGAAAAAGAAGAAGAAGAAGAAACAATATTAAACTGGGGTACAATTCTAAATTGAGATTGGCCTAAAAAGAAATGAAGTCTTTGGCCAATCTGAGTTGATGATAAGGTCAAAATGTTTAAATGGAAGGAGAATTTACTCTATATCTGTATTTGTTTATTTATTACTCATTCACTCACTAACTCACTCACTCACTCACCTTCTAATACACTTTATCCTGTATTCAGGGTTGCGGTGTTTATTTATTATTTAGATTTTATTTGTATTTGGCATCAGTGACTTTCAATTAATTCATTTTAGTGCCATTCAAGTCTCCAAAGTATACTATATTGCGAAAGGTTTGGGGACCCCTGACTATTACAGCCTATATTTGGATCTTCCCCAAACCCTTACCACAAAGTCTGAAGCACAAACCAATATAGAATTTCTATATATGATGTAGCATTGACTGAACTTAAACCCACTGAACATCTTTAGGATAAATTGGAACTGGAGAATTCTTATCATCCTAACATCTGCACCTAAGCTTCCTAATGCTCTTGTTGCTCTAAAGATGCTCTTGTTGTTCTAAAAGCCACACTGTAAAATCTAGTGGAAATCCTTCCCAAAAGAGAGGGTATGTTAGAATAGCGGAAGGGGAACCAAGTCCAAGATTTTGGAATAGGCACATATGAGTGTGATGGTCAGCTGGACATCAATCTTTGCTTTTAGATATACTGTATGGGAAATACTTGGGAGGATTTTTTTTTGAAATGTCAGGTATATATGCATACACTTTGTGATTTTTACATAAGTGATAGAGGGAACAAGGCAGGTTTTAAATTTCATCTTTAGCTTTAAATATGAACACAATGGTCAAAATGATCTGACTGAAAATATGTGTAATATATAAAGTGTTTTTAATAAAAAAAACATTTATTTGTGTTATGTCAAATAACTTGTTGAATTTTTAGAAATAAAGGACCATTTAGACAACTGCAAAATAAATGTTTAACTGAGTTGCATGTACTTTTTAAAAATACTTGTCTCCTTCTTAGATCCTGGCAAGAGTATTTAACTGTGAAGCACTGGAGACCTATCTGACACGCCTTCAGGATGTGGTGAAGGGTGAAATCACTAAGTGGTGTGCTGAGGCTGGCCCTGTGGAAGTGTACAGTGCTTCTAGGTCACTCACTTTCCGTATCGCTGTGCGTGTCCTTCTCGGCCTAAAGCTTGACGAACAGCGCATCACCGACCTCTCCAAGACCTTTGAGGAGCTCATGAACAACCTGTTCTCACTTCCTGTGGATGCACCTCTTAGTGGCCTGCGCAAAGTGAGAAAACACATCACACATGTCACAATATCTCACCTACAATCCTTATGTTGCATAAACATTTTGTTTTATAAACAACCTTAAGAAGTTATAGACCAAACTGAGAGATTTGTTTATTTACCCATTTTTGTTCTAACCTTAATTACATTACTTAAACCAAATGGAATAAAATTCAGTTGATTCAAACAGCTCCCTTGTGCCCATAGTTTCCTCTATAGGCTCCAGGCTCTGACCCTGTTCAGGATAAGCAATATAGAAGATGAACGATTGAATGTTGTTCTTACATAATAACCTAATGAAATATATATTATTAAAAATCTGGTGTTGTTCTAAAATGTAGAAAAAATATCAAAGAAATATGAGTCAAAAGATGCTCCAAGTACAATTAAAACAACATGATAAAAACAAGCACTTTAGTAACATTCTTGTACAACTTTCCCACCAATATTTTTCCTTTCAAATTCTCCTCTTAGGGGAAAAAAGCACGAGACATTCTGCATGCAGAGATGGAGAACATTATCAAGGAGAAACTGAAGAAGCAGGAAATGGATGAGTACTGTGATGCTTTTGACTACATGCTAAGTGGTGCGAAGGAACAGGATTACAACTTGACCATGCAGGAGCTTAAGGTACAGCATTCATTTAAAAGCATGTTTAAATGATGATGTAATGCCTTTGGAAGGAAATAAGGGCCTGTTTAAACTGGCTCCTCATTGCCACTATCAATTAAAGTTCTGTGCCAGTATTGAAGGTTTTGGAGTCCTGATTTAAAGGTTGTGCGTCTAAATCCCAGCACTGTCCAGCTGACACTACTAAGCTTCAACCAAATGCGTTTCGTCCGTGAGAGATGTGAATGCACATCAGGACTTGGATCATGTAAAATCTTTACTTTTTTACAAATGCATACAGTCCTGACCACACTCCAAGCCATTCCAACATGTTTGGACCACTAAAGAAGTTTTGGGGAGGCCATACATGCAGCAGGCAGTCTGATCATGGCTCTGGGCGAACTGCAAAAACTTTGATGCTATCCAAGCACTAGTGAACTGGGATAAGTGCTTTAGTGTTGCATTGGATTATGTAGAAAAATAAAGGGAGATTTTACTCTCATAACTGTGTTCTGTTATTCTGTACAATCAAAGGTCCACTTTAATGCATCTGTGCAGATTACTCATTATAGCCATACAATACATTTCATTATTTTAGTACTAATATCTCTGTTAAACTTAATTTTAACACACATAATAGCAGCAAAGCAGCCCAAAGGCCTTTTTTTGGGGGATTTTCTTGATGACATGTACATGCACAGTAGGATAAATAATAGATGGAGTGAATAGGATAGCCAGTAATATCACCTTTGGTTTTTACCGGACGAAAGATGCCAAAAATACTATTTTTGGTTTATTTTACAGGCTAATTTGCAATGAATAGTTTTTCCTAAATTATTCTGATCACATTTTTGATATTGCAGGAAACCGCAGTGGAATTGATCTTCGCAGCACATTCCACTACAGCGAGCGCGTCCACATCGCTCATACTTCAGCTGATGCGCCATCCTGAAGTCACAGAGCGTATAAGGGCCGAACTGGAGGCTGAAGGTTTAATGGTGGACGTTCCCAGCACTTGTTGCTTATGCTGTAATGAAAACAGCAACACATGCTCAAACAGTCAGGCTGAAAATTCTACAAATGACATGGCACGGTCTCGTCTGAAATCCAAATCTCTGCTCAATAAACCCACCTGCCTTGACAGACAAGAATCTCATCGATCTTGGATCAACGTTCCATATTTGAGTCTGGAGAAACTCAGTCAGCTGTGCTACTTGGACTGTGTGGTGAAGGAGCTGCTTAGATTTCTACCACCAGTGTCCGGAGGGTACAGAACAGTGCTGAAGACGTTTGAGCTGAATGTGAGTAGACAAAACTGAAGCCCCCCCACCACCACCACCAAAAAATAAATAAAAAATTAGATAGAAAAAAAAAAAAAAATAACATAATTCTCTAAAAAATATTTTCAATTTTATAAACTAACCAAAATACAAATAAGGAGTTAATATAAATTATGCACAGGCTCAAATAAAGAGTTATTTATTTCACATTTAAAGTGAAATCAAGATAATTTATGGGAAGGTAGTGTTGGCCTGAGCTGATTTTAATGCAGTGCCGATTTCAGATGTGTCCATGACAATGATTTTTGGCATTATTCTCAGATAAAATTAAATTTTTACTTTTAAACAAAAAAAACAGGTTTAGATTTCAAAGTCTACATTTACAGAATCCTAAAAGTTGAAACATTTACATCAAACAGTTACAGTATTTATCATTTCCGTAAATGCTAACTATTTAGTATTGAATATTTTCTTTCTCCACATAAAGCACATGTTGAATAAATATAATATAAAGCCCTGTAATACTTGTTAAATAATGTTAAATCCACTTTTGCCTGTCCCTATCTACAGGGATACCAGATCCCAAAAGGCTGGAGCGTCATGTATAGCATCCGTGACACGCATGAGACTTCTGCTGCCTACACAACCCCAGAGTTGTTTGATCCTGACCGTTTCGCCACCGATCGTAACGAGACCAAAAACAGTCGATTCAGCTATGTGCCATTCGGTGGTGGTGTTCGGAGGTGCATCGGCCGCAAGTTTGCCTTGCTCGTGCTCAAGGCACTTAGCGTGGAGCTGTTGGCTACGGCCGAGTGGAAGCTAGCCACAGAGACGTATCCCAGCATGCAAACAGTTCCCATTGTCCACCCAGTCAACGGACTCCATGTCAACTTTAACTACAGGAATTATCCGAGTGGCCGAAACCGCAGGGAGTCCAAACACATATAAAAAAAACATATTTAGCAGCAACATTTATGAGTCTACCTAATGATTTTTGAACCGTCCTGGAGTATTTTTGACCAGTCTATTAACAAAATCAGAACACAAGGAATGACTGAAGTACAGTTCAGAAAGAATTGTTCATAATAGCATAAATATAAAGTCTAGGCAGTAACATGGATGATGCTTACTGCTAGCAAATCAATAAATAACTAACCTGCCTGGCCCAGTTTTGTAGACTGGAAAAAAACAGATGAACAAATGAATAGAGAACATTGATTCAGAGTCATGAGAAAAGGCTGCTTAGTTAAATCACCGCAGCCCATACACATGGATGTTGTAATAAGAGACAATGCTTTGGTATACGTTGAGCTAAATAAGGGCCCTGGAACATGCAAAGACTGTCGTCATGGTGAACTGCATTTCTCAGGATGCTTAGGATTTGTTACCGCTTTCATTTTACATGCAGAATGCATGGTCTTTTGGTTAGACGACCTTCAATACTATGCTGGTTCCAAACACTCTTTTAAAGAAATCTTGAAGGAGGATGTAATAATTATGATTAATTTGTAGAGTATAAATGATTCAGATTTTTTTAAATACAAATCTTTGGTTTTTGTTTTGATCAATCAAAGCATGATAAAAATGTATCTTTCATTCTCTGATATTTATATCAAGATGTGTAAAACACCCATTTTTGATAAGCAAAATATATTGTCTTTAGGCAAATTAAACTAACTAAACATTTAATATTTAACATTTAACATTTAATATTTGGTGCATGTGCAATAACTGCATCAAGCCCGTCACCCGCATCAATAATCTTTTTTTTTTTTATTGCTGTTCACATTCACATGAAGAAGTCCCTCCCAAATAGATTGGATGAATTTGCTCTTAAATTGGCAGGCAGGATATTTCTGTAGACCTCTGATTTCATTCTGCTGCTACTATCATGAATTTCATCTTCAAGAAAGATTAGTGAGAAGTGTTTTAAAAACGAGCCAAGCCCAAGCCATGACAATACCTCTACCGTGCTTTAGTGATGAGATCATATGTTTTGGATCATGACCAGGTCTTTTTTTTCTCTGTATTTCTTTTTGAATTTATATATCATTCATATATTTTGATCTCAAACCCAAATGACTTCAATATATAGCAAAAATTAAAAAAATGGCCGTATATATATATATAAAGAGAGAGAGAGAGAGAGAGAGAGAGAGAGATTATTTTCTATTTTGAACTTTATTATAACCACTTGTTGAGGGCTTGATCAATTTTATACCATAATTTGTTCATATGTAGCACTCAATAAGTTGCCTAAAACCATAATTTCTCTGAAATATGCCTTTAAGTATGATTTATATATATTTTACAGGTAATTTTCCAGAAGGTAAAAGAGTGAATTACCTTTTTAGATGCACATACAATTTACCAACATGATGGTTTCATGTTTTACTAGAATTCCACAGACACAGTAGTGATATTTATATCACCCCGCCTCCCTATGTAAAACCAAAAACCTTTAAAGGTACTTTCAAATAACTTTTTTTTTATTAACCAGGCGCTTGTTAGAGGAAAACTAACCACTCTTTTCATTACAAATATAGTTTTTACTCTTTTGTGTAGGTGATGTACAAACAAAATGTATTTTGTTTGCTAAATGAAGTAGGAATTTAAATAAGCTCTATTTATGATAATTTTTTAAGGTAGAAAAATAAAAAAAGAACAAAAAGAATCTGTAGCTACTAGGCTTACTACACTAACATGGAATAGCTATCTGTCTTTTTTGGCTTCCAGATGTTTACGGTAGTGCGTAGGAATGTGGTATTATTTCACACTCTGTTAGCATGCTATTAATTAACTGCATTTATTCCAGATGTGTATGATAGGACGTTGATGCATGGCATAATTTCTAATTGAGTTAGCCTATGCAGAAATGTTGCATTGTTAATTATGTACATTCTAATTGCAAACTGTGAATAAGGGTCCTTGTAGGGATCGTTCTAAAACAGGGAAGGAGAAATCAGCAGCACTTTTACAAGTTTTTTTTTTTTTGTATATCTGTAATTGTAATAATTGTATGTAAGTTTTGTGCATGTCCCTATAGACACTTACTCAGTATTCTTTATCATTTGCTATATCAGTCCCTAAATTAAAGGGATATTGCGACCCATTGAGATGCGTGTAAATACATTACAGTAGGTCTTGGTTGGTTGCAATTTTCTTGCTCTACGCACAAATTGTGAAGTTTGTCACCCTCAATGTGAGTACAATGTAAGTAATCAAGGCCAAATTCCACAACAATTGTTCCGTGCAAAAATGCATTCCAAAGTTCAGCCGAGACTGATATGAAGCTTCTGCAGTCACACTAATATAAACTGAGTTGGTATCTTTCAATGTTATTAATGTGTTTGTATTTAGTACAACTTGTTACTTTCCTTTTTTTCCAAGATTTCAGGTTTCAGATGTTAGTTCGGGAGAAAGAAAATTGTTAAAGACGCATTGAAAAAGCTTCATATGCGTCTCAGCTGAACTTTGGAATGCATTTGTGCACGGAATAAGGGTTGTAGAATTTGTCCTCAATTACCTCCACTGTATTTGCATTCCATGTGACAAACTTCACGGTTTGTGTGCAGAGCTGAAAAACAACCATGACCTATTGTAATGAACTTAAATTCACCTCAATATTTATTTAAGAGCCTTGAAAAACCTGAACTATCCCTATAACCTACAGCTGACTGGCAATTAGTGTTTCTCTCACTAAGTAAGACGTTTAATGAAAAAAATGTTGGATTTATTTATGCTCCATTATTCCAATATTCAACTATTCAGCATGCATAAAATCGATGGACTCACCACTTATTTTGGGCATTATCATTATCAACACTGTTCATTTACTGTGGCTGAATAAATCACAAATGAGTAATATTTAAATAAAATGTTTTTGCTTGTTAAAATAATAACTTTCTTGTTTTTTTTTGGAATTTTGAAAAAAATCAGTTGACATGCAAATCATCAACCTCTAAGAATGATAATTTCTGTCCCTAACCTTCAGAATGTTAAAAGCTGCGATTTAGTTGACTTTCCAAACATCTGTGTGTAGACATTTGTGAGCACTAGTTTGCACCTAGAAAACAAACTTTTAAACACAACAAATTTTGGAGCAGAATAAAGTATTTCCTTGAATTCTTTTTTAAAAAGTATATATATATATATAGAGAGAGAGAGAGAGAGAGAGAAATATCAGTTTGTTTAACTGCTGTGTCAATCAATTTGACTTCTTTCTACTAAAGTAGGCAGGTTTTGGCCACACTGACTGAAACAAAATGTACCAGACTCCAGTGAAGCTGGAGATATGTTTTGCGAGACTTGCCGAAAGCAAGAAAGTGGGTCACCGCACTGATGCACACATGTACAGACATAAAACTGCAAAAAGAATCCGTCAGACAACGACCTTCTTGTGCACACACTAGAAGAACACAGCTTGAGGGCACAGAGACATTTATTAGAACTGTATGAGAGGGAAGGAAAGGTAAAAGAAAAATGAGAAATAATGCAAGGGATAAAAAAGAGGAAAAACCAAAGAGGTTGGCCACATGATAACAGTATGGGGAAAGGGGAGGGATTTAGTCAAATGGATTGGTATGCTTTACATTGTATATTAGTGCCAAAGGCGTATAAGACTCACTTTTTCTGACTTACAAACGTGCTCCTGGAATCGAACTCGTTTGTAAGTCGGGGACTACCTGTATAAAGTAAAAAGCAGTATAGACAGTGAGTGAGTGAACTAAATATACAAATATAATAAAAGCTTTTTATTTTATATATAAAAAGCTATATTTTTTGTTTATAAATATTGCACATTTATAACTTCAAATAAATATCCCTGTTTTTTTCAATGCGAGCCTTTGTGCTGTACACCTCCTCCTTTGCGTAGCCCCACAGGGAAAAAAAACATTCACATGGAGTGAGATCTGGACTTTTTTGAGGCCATTCATGAGGTCTGTGTCGTCCCAGCCAACATCCTGAAAAATGCTGGTCTAACCACGCACACACATTAAGAGCAAAACGGGGTGATGCACCATTGGCTTGTGCTCCAGTGATACTACAAGTTCTATAGATATTAAATATTGCTTAGTTAATTTTCACCCACCCTGTATATTTTATATACTGTATACACTATTATTTCCATCGATAGGTGCCCTTTATATAGTCTCATAGACCTTTATATAGTAACTTTGATTAGACCTTGATTTGCATTGTAAAAATGACAACAAAAAAAAAGGAAAAAAAGTATTTGGGCAAAAATTGAAAGTTTTGGCTTTTGGTTTATTTTGTAACCAGGAAAAAACTGTTCTTGTTGTTTAATAACACTTAAACATCTTTGGGCTTACCCATCACTTTATCACTTTACAATCGTAAGGCTTAAACAATACAAATGTCCATTACTGTATTATTTTTTACATTATCCCCAGCTTATTTAGGTATGCCGCTTTCCAAAAAATACCACAAATACTCTGGGGATAAAGGTGTTTGTGGTACCTCATGATAGACGGGAGTCACATCAAGCCTGCAATTCTGCCTTAGATGCACCATGACCCTGAACAGGAAACAAGTGCTTGCCAAAGATGAATAAAGAATGTGAATGCAGAGGGAACATACTGTAGCTGTTTGCTTTTATGTACAGTATTATTCTATCATGGCCATTGTTGTTGTGTTACTTTTGTTTGCAAGACTGTGTCACTCATGATTCTCGGAAAGCTTTATGACTTGCGGGTGTAGCACTCTTCTGTGCACTTCTTGTGAATCCCTTTGCATAAAAGTGTCTGCAAAATGAGTAAATTGAAACGATAATCTGGTAATAAAGACAGGATATAAAAGATAGTTACACAATAGAGAGATTTATTGCAAATCTTAAACAAAGTAAATTCTCTGCACTGACTCTGATCTCAGAGATCAGATAGAGTGCGTGCGTGTCTAAGGTAAGTCATGACCTTTGTTGGCTGTATCAGTGTGTGTGTGTGTGTGTGAGTGTGTGTGTGTGTGAGAGTGTGTGTATGTGTGTAGGAATGCAGAAACAGCAGCTGGTGTCTGAACTGTAATTATAACCTCGCACCAATGCTTCCTGTTCTAAAAACACGCACACACGCACACACGCACACGCACACACACACACACAAACACACACAGTAAGGTTCAAGAATTGAGGGCAAAGTTGAGGGCACTTTCAAGCTCAGTTTCTCTCTCTCTCACTCACACACTTACACACACTCACACACACACAACAGTGGTTTTGCTGCATTGACACATTTTTACTTTTTGTTTATCTTATGCCTACTTTGTGAACCGTAAATTTTCTTATATTTTATTACTCTCTTGCTCTTGGAGCAGTCTCTGGAACAAAAATGTCCTCCAGGATTAATACAGTCTTATCTTATAAGATAATATAAGATTCAATTCAATTCAATTTCAATTCAATTTTATTTGTATAGCGCTTTTAGCAATTGTCATTGCCGCAAAGCAGCT
>JAOVVA010000002.1:23785097-23817864 GCA_028565275.1 Leiocassis micropogon | reverse complement strand
AGCCAGAGTGGCACTGTTGATTTCCAGTAAAGACCTCAGAGTCAGCTTGTTTGGGTAGTACTTTTCAAGTCCCAGTGATTTCAAAAATGAAAGAAGTACATCTGAAAAAAAAAAAAACAATTCTTTGAATACCAATTATATAAGTGGAAATCATATTTTGTGCATCAAAATATTTGCATTCAATTGTTTTCAGAAAGGGTATATAATTTTCCCACTTGATTGGTAAAGTAATTTGTGAAAACTAGGTCTTTATTCTTTGCTTGAACTCAGTTAAGAAAAGGAAGCAGGGTTAAATACAGTAAAACCTTGGATTTCGAACATAATTCCTTCTGGAAACGTAGAGCACTCATATATCAAAGATAATTTCATCATAAGAAATAATGGAAACTCAGATGATTCGTACTACAACCAAAATATATTTATTATAAAAATGATTAATACAAAATATAAAGTAAAAATAAAACAAAATAACCTGCATTTTGTCTTTGAAAAGAATTGTGACTGGTGTATTAGAGAAGAGAGGAAGATGTTCACCATCATTACTCGCTAATCACTGCTGTCTGTTGGCTTACTAGAATCTTTAACAAGGAACCTATCCAATGGCACTTGCTTTGGCCTCCTTTTGAGAATCTCATGGAAATTTTACATTTCATTGTCATTAAACAGATTAATTTCTTGCACTGTTACAGATTTGGGTGCTGCTTTACTACAAAACTTTGCACAGTTTCTCACACTTCTCTCACTCTGTCTTTTTCTCCTTCTCGTTAGATGAGCTCTCCTCCATAACCTCTTGCTGTTGCTTATGATGCAGATCCATCAGTTCATTGGTGGTCAGCTCCTGACTCTTCAATGTCATCTTCATTCACCTCCAGTCCCATGGTCTTCCCCAAGGACATAATTTCATCGACAATTAGCGGCTCCTGTTCATGAGCAAGCATGAGGATGAGATGGTCTTGTGACCGGGCATTGCATTCTTTTCTGCTGTAATGTAGGTCCTCTTTGGCATAATTCCCAAAAATCCCTGTCTCATCGCAGTTAAAAACTTGCTGCAGAAACCATGAGCTTCTGGAACTCGACAGCGAACTACTCAGCTGACTTAGCGTCCAAATTCACAGCCTCTCCATGCCTTACAATACAATAGATGCCTTAAAGTTATCAAACCATCCCCTGCTCACCTTGAAGCCTTTTTGTACAGTTAGTCGTTTTCTGTAAGTCATACAAGGCCCTTGCCTTCTTGCTGATATTGTTCTCAGTCACAGTATCACCGGCTAGTTGTACTTTTCTACATCTTCCAGAACACAGAGCCGCTGCTTTAATACTTTTTGATTTCTTTCTTAACTTCTACCATAATCATCTTCTTCTTGTTACGACCTTCCTTTTGAAACTTTTTCTTCAGGTGGGCCATTGTTGCAGTACAAAAGCACAGTCACTACACTTAAAAACAAAATAAAAAAGTGTTTTACGCGCTCACGCTGTCACAATACTATCGCAAACAGTATATGCTCGACAGGGATGTTTACTATACAGGTACGCCGGGCATGGGAGACAATTACTCACATTCCCGCAGCAAGAGAGAAAGAAGAACCATTGGTTCAGTTGTGATCATGTGCAGAGGTCAAGTAAGAGTAGCTGTAAAAAGTAGTCATCCAAAATATTACTCAAGTAAGAGTAAAAAATTATTTGGTGAAAAGATATTCAAGTAACAGTTTCATCATAATGTCCGATTGTTTTTTTTGTTTTGTTTTTTTTAGATATTAGGTAAGCATCCAAACAAAATAATGAAATAATGTACAAATTCTGACATTTCCAAACAATAAAATAAATGAAATAAATTTACTAAAATAAATGAACAAAATGAAATATCTTTACAAAATGTATTTATCTTTACAAAATTAAGGAACAAGAAACACAAATTTCCCAATCTCACTTTTTATCACAACATACCTACTTAGGTTTACACTGTTTAAACATATATAACATATGTATGTGTATTTCCAGTGTAAGATATACTGTATATTCAGTTGCCCTCCAAATGGCTCAGCAGATAGAAAATAACATTAGAACATGTACAAGAGGTTTCACATTACCATAAACTGTGTCCAGCAGAACAAATGTAAGAAACGTAAATTTTTTAGCCTCTAGCTTATTTACTAATTATATGTTAACATTGCAACATTAAATAAAACTAAACTAGTGAAACTAACCAGGACATGTTTCCTTCGCTGCCTACCACGGCTGAAGTTTCTGTGTGGTCATGTGACTACATGTGGTTATTGTTATTGCAGCTGATTGGTCAAACTGAGTCATGTGATTGTAGTTTCTACGTCTGATTGGTGAAACACAGTCACATGGTAGATCCACTGGCTGCATTTCTCTGGCAAAAATAAATATCAAATGTGTAGAATAAATGGTAAGAAAAGTAACAAGTCGAGTGTAGCCGAATGTAGCGGAGTAAGAGTAGCTTTTCTTCTTCGCAAATCTTCCTTAAGTAAAAGTTAAAAATATGGTGCAGTAAAACTACTCATAGAAGTACATTTTTTCAAAAACTTCACTTATGTAAATGTAATGGAGTAAATGTAACTCGTTACTTCCCACCTCTGATCATGTGACACTCTGCAGACTAGGCATACTGCACGTAAAGCACATACTGCTCTCATTGAAAGACCTCGCTTGTTAATCAAGTTAAAATTAATTAAAACATTTTGCTTGTCTTGCGAAACACTCACAGACCAAGTTACTCACAATCCGAGTTTTGACTGTAAGTCCCTACAATTAGGTAGAAGTGTACTTTTTGGCTTTGTGGGGAAGCATCAGTGGATTAAACTTGCATTGTGAATCAGATTAAGGGGTCTGATAGTTAGTATGGAAAGACTTGTTAGGAAAAACTCACAAGTATCATGATGACTAAAGTGTTGATAACTTAAACTCACCTCTAAGCTGGCTTGAGTCCCTCTGTGTTGATCTTGATCCTGATCCAATGTCTTTTACTATGAATAATATGAAGACATTTTAAATTAACGACTCAACAGTTTTGCGGTTTATTAGTAGTAAAATCAAGTGATGTGAGATACATTCATATCAATACATATGCATAAATATCTGAATGAATGTATAATATTGTCAAGAATGCTAACAAATAGTTCCTACTTTTAGTGACATCTCGCTTGGAAGCCATCTTTCTCCAGCATTAAGTTGCTTTTTGTAGCTGCCCATACAAATTTTCAAAATACCTTTTGAGGAAAAAATGAAAGAACACAATTAAGTCTGTTAATCCAACCAAATTTTTAGTGTAATATTTAAAGAATGAGTGGTTAAATGTTTAGGATTTAGCTGGAACCATTTTGTCATCACTGTTTACACCAGATTTGATTTAGAAATTGATTCAAGATTTCAGCTAGGTTTTCAAGCAATTGTTTCAAATAGTTCTTCAATAGGTTCCTACCTTTTTGTTATAGAGAGATGCTCCTTACACTTTCGCATTCATGAATGCATAGCCTATTTTCTGGCTATCTACAAATGATCTACCAGTCACGTCATTTACACAGCCATATTCAAATATTTTATATACAGTGGCAAGAAAAAGTATGTGAACCTCATGGAGTTTCTTGGATTTCTACATTAATTTGTCATTAAATGGTGATCTAATCTTCATCTCAAGGCCAAGGGAATTGGCCAAGTGCCTCAAACGAATAAAAACCAATAACATCATAACAAAAAAATTCTTTTTTTCACACAATTTTTTTCACAAAAAATCTTTTTTTCACACAATTTTTTTCACAACACATTCATTCAACATTCAAAATTGTAGTGGAAAAAGTAAGTGAACCCTTGGAATTAATAACAGGACTCTCTTCGAGTCATTGAATAGCAGGTTATCTATTGGTTTGAGGTCTTTGCTCTGATTTGGCCACTCCGAAAGGCGGATTTTGTTTTTCTGAAGCCATTCTGATGTGGACTTTCGGTGTTTTGGGCCATTGTTCTGTTGCTACAGAGTTTCAGTACAGACATTCTCACATTTTCCTGAAGAAAATTCATCTCCCCCTCTGCAGGCTGGACACGCCCTGATGCAGCAAAGCAGGCCCAAATCATGTTTCCTCCACCATACTTTATGGTTGGGATGATGTTTTCATGATGATATGCTGTGACCTTTGCAGCAATGTTGTTTTTAGTAAGTGGAAAAGCGAAATGGTGAAATCAGTGCCAGTTGTGTGAAAGCTTTGATGCAAACAGCCAAAACTTATAGATGCATGACTGGCCTGCATGTTGTTATCCTAATCAGACTGCTCCAATGACAACTGTTTTAACCCCAGATAATAAAGCAGTGTAGGACTTTAATAATCTGATAAAAATTAATTCGAAAAGAAATCGAAACTGGAGAAAGGATGAGACCAGGATGAGAAAGGATGAGACCAAAACATTAGTGCCACCAGTCAGTTTGCCACATGTATCCCTGAGAAGGGTGAAACATGGGGGTATTCTGTGTTAATGAAGTGATTGCATCTGGGCTTGGGACGAGCATCGCATCCAGCGGCTGGGGCTTTAAATTAAATATAAATGTATAAAATGTATATATAAATACAGTGACTTTAATGTGTGCGACGTGACACACGATGAATGATGCCCACAACTCCTTCACTGCAGTTGATTTCACACTGCATGGTGGGTAAATGTATGATCTGTGGTGCTGTAAGAGCGAAGCTTAATTTAATATTTCTGACACTGTCGGGTATGTTACTGTTTCAAAGCTGCATCTTCGCTATGTTTAAAAAAATGTACAGTATCAGACAGCATATGAAATGTTCATTAATCAACCAGTTACATACAGTACAGCACACGATGTGTTTAAAAAAAAAAAAAGTATTCCATTTTTGTCTAAACATGTCTTTTATGAGCTCTGTATGGGCTTGCTACTCCTCACCAGTTAGGACACATCCAGAGTTCTCCTACATTTTGGTGGAGATGGGAGTGATCTCCTATTTTAAGAATGTTGATTAATTGCGCTTATTCCTACTCTGAAAAGTAGGACCAAAATGGCATCACTCTGAAAATCTTTGGCCACTAAGGAGCGATTTCTTACAATGGGATGCTTAGTCAATACAGGCCCAGGGGCATTTATGGAATGTGCTGGACAAACTAGTCTGATACATGAAGGCCCCACCCCACAACTCACAGCATCCAAAGGATTTATCTCTAATGCTCTGGTGCCAGACACGACAGCATACCCTCTGAGGTCTTAAAATGCTTTGCATTTTAATGCTATGACCTTCTTTGACCCGCAGGAGAGAAACTAAAGGAGCATCTTTTATGCCTACTCAGCCTATATACCAATGAATTACTAAATAAACCAGCATCCAAATAGATTTTATAGACACTAGTACAGCAGATTGTCTAAAAGAGTAGTTCTAGCACATTGCTTTTATTTGTTATTTTGTTAGACGTGAACTGATGATTAACAGTAACTGCACTACAATTAAGATCAATGTCTACCCCTAGTACTGTAAAAAGTTAGATATGTTTTATTTTTGTCCAAATTAATTCAATACATTATTCTGCAACCATCTAAAAATGCTGTTCCACAAGGAATATGCACAGAAAACCCAAATATATATCCCACAGAATTTCTGGCTTGCACATTCTGTAAAAAGCAAAGCATTATCAAAGCTCTGCCAGGAGCATCTAAGCCACAATCAGAAGAACATTTTGTTTCCTCAACTCCTTGCATTCACCTGGGCTAGTAAAACACCTAACCAGGCATGGTTGAATGCCACGGTACAAGTTACAAAGCCACATGAAACACTTTTTATTTATAAGACTATTGGTGTTACACTTTCTTGTTATTCAATTCAATTTAAAAAGTTATTCAATTAAGTTAACTAGATTTCTAGTATAAGAGCTTACACTGCACTGAAGTGTCACTGTCATAAAATGTGCTAGTCATATTATGATCCTGAATGTCTTTAAAGGCATTTGGCCAAAGGCTTTCTGTTAATCTCATGATCTGTCCTGTGAATAGCTTAATAACACTTCACGCATATATTATTTTATTTGGTAAAACAAACCTTGTGTCATGTAAGTACAAAAAAATCATGAAATTTTATCATTGCTTACCAGATTTACGCAATTAAAGGATGAGCTCTCGTGCTGATGTTGGTGTCAGTTCTGTTGTTACTGCTGCTTGTGGTCAGTATTTATACTCAGTATACTGTTCTACACCCTGAGATGGCATCAGTTTCTTTGATTTACTATCTGGAAATGTGCAGAGCCGGTTTTGCAAGTAAAAACTAAGGTCTGGGGTAAGATCTGGGCCCTTATTTTTCATAAGAATCTCAGAATAGAAAATCGCTCTCAAGTGGCCAAAATTTCTCAGAATGAGTTTCGCTTTCTTTTCGAAATCATTTGGTTCAGATTATGACGATCCTACACAACTCTATTATAGGGCCTGTAAAAAGTTGTGATTGAAGCAGTCTGATTAGGATAACGTCATGCATCTATAAGTTTCGTCTGTGTGCATAAAGCTTTCACACAACTGCCGCTGATTTCTGCATTTCGCTTTACCACCGTTTAAAACTTCAAAAATCTGTCAAAACTACAACACCCACTATAATGTGCAGCCTACTTTATGGCTCTCAGTGTCATTAAAAGTGATGTCACATGCTTTCCTCCTTCCTACTCCTCGTCAAAAGTAAGAATAGGAAGCTTTCTAAAGAACTTTTATGTCCTACACTGAGGTTGGTCTATTTTCAGTCCTTAATGAAATTTGAGCACGATTCCTACAAGCGATTCTGATATGCTTAGTAAATATGGGCCCTGGTCATGTTTATTTTTCATATGTTTTATGATTACACCCTTTGCAAATGTAGGTATATTTTCATAGCTGTTGTGCACCAGTTCCCAATTTTATTAATGAATCTGCTATGCCGTCATCTTTTCAAAATAAATTCACACCCATGTCACTTTTTATCACATTTAGATCATAAAACTAAACAAAAGTCCAACCATTTAATGCATTGTTGACCTATCTGCAGGTATTTCTGAACATGTTTATTAGCTGATTGCTAGGATTCAGGGCAGACTTATAATGATACAAAAACATAAATAAACCAAATAGGAAGCTTTAACAAGAATATTTCTACGGACAACAATAACAAACCAGAACCAAGAAAACCCCACAGTGTTAGTCCAAATTGTAGAAAAACTAAACACATAACCTGAAGTCTATTCATACACCTATGGCCAAACAAGCCACGAAAAAAAGCTTAAAAAGCTATAAAACAGACAATAATCATAAAAAAATCCAAATAAAACAATATACAACAATAAACAGTCCAAGGATGACCAAGATGGCGCCAGCGTGTGTGTGTGTGTGTGCCCTTCCATCTGTCGCTGTTTGCTCTGTTTGTGTTTTTGTTATTTTTTGTTATTGTATTATTGGGGGGTCTACCTCTTTGTCATGGTTTATGACTGCCAAAACTTTTTTCATATTCGTGCTACCACTGAGACTTTCGTAAATCACGACCTAGATCAACGGAATAATACACACCAACTCTGCACACCAACAATAAAGCAATCAGTATGTGATTAAATGTTATTTTAATTCAGCTTTAATTTAGCTAGAGTTTAACAAAAATATTGAATTAATCATTTCAGAATTACAGCTGTAAGAACTGATGGCAGAACAGGTCAGAACATAAGGTGTGCAGAAAAGGGGATTATCTTTTACTTAAATTAAAACCGAGGGTCAGTGAAGAAGGAGGGAACATAGATGTTTTGTGCGATCAGGTGAGGTGTGCAGGTGATGCAGATTTGGAGTGGCTGTCGTTGTGTGTGGTGGCGTAAGGCAGGAGAGCAGTGTGTGCTGCAGGTAGAAACCTGAAGGCGAGGAAGTCATAGTGACAGTTGGTAAGAGGAAGGGGTGGAGACATCAGAGAGACAGAATACAATGTGTCTTGCATACAAAACATAATCTACTCAGCCATCTGATGTTCTGGTGGCCTTTATAGCCGGGTATTGTCTGCAGAGTAGTGATGCAAAACACGCTGCCAGGTGAGGAGAATATCAGACCCCTTCCTTTGGTGGACATTGAGCACATCCTGCCAGCCAAGAGCTCATCCAAGGGAAAAAAAATATGACAAGTATATTAAATTCTAGCATGCCAAAACATGCTTAAGTGTACATGCAGCCAGACTAATGACTAGTGTACTTAAAGTTTGCTATTTTGGAACAACTAATTTTGTACTGCATTTAAGTTGTAATTAAATTGTACAAAAGCACAGTGTATATTAAAGTAAGTGTATTAAGTATACTTTTGTATGTTAAAGTGGAACAACTTTAAGTATACTTAGTACACTTAAAATATATGACTGTTTATGTACTAATTTACATATCTGACAGTAATATATAGTAAAAGTACAGTATATATTTAATGTATTATAAGTACATTGCAGCAATTATATTGTAGCTGTAGCGTGGTTCTGGCCAAATCCCAAAAAAGATACACTTTGTGGTCAAGCCATCACCACAGCAGACTATCCAGTCCACACACAACTTTGCGCAGGTTTTATATCTGATGCCCTTCCAGCCACAACCTTCCAACTTTTTTTTTACCCAGGATTGGAACAAGTAACCACCAAAAGCAGACCTTAAACCCAGATCCTCAGATTCCCCCAAATCAACAATCTAGCACCTTAGCCAACTGAGCCAACTCTCAAAACCAGTACATTAAAGGGTTTAGGACCTTTTACAAATGCTGAATGCATTTTTTTATACTACAGTATAATGTTTTTTAAAAAAACATTACATCAGTAATGAGGAGGCAGATTTTATTCATCCAATATCAATTTGCTACGTCCATTATTTAAATGAAATTGACTCGCTCCAGGCTCTGTATGACGTCATCTTGACGCAGTGGGTATGTATCAAATTCAGGGACCTGATTGAGGTGCCAGAAGTCATTACACAGGCGGATTGTTCCAACTGGCTTGGGGGACTGTGATGATGAGGTTGGACCAGGAAGTTGACTCCTCTATGATACCATTGAGGAGCATTATGTCCATCTCTGTTACGATGACATGACAATGGGCCTCAGTGGCTTGAGAAGTCTGTTGTCAAATAACTATGGCTGGAGGAATCTTGATCTTTTGCCACATAAAGTGAATTAGCCCCGGCTTTTTTGCTATCCAGACAGATGTTTGTTTGTTCTGCGCTGCACAAAAGAGACAACTTGTTATTGTTCATAAGGTGTAGCACTCTGTTCGCCACAGTTTCATTCATATGATACATCTCTGCAAAGGCTTGTATGTCGCTTCACTTTGCACAAAGTTCTTTTTTCATGTGTACAATCTGCGCCCGCGAACTGAGAAAAACTGATGCTGGGCGACACATTTATGCCTTTGTTCAGCTGATAGCAGCAGCTTGGGATGGTAGTTTCTATGTTGTGTTCCGAGAAGGAGTTAAAATTTTAGGCAAATTTTTGGATCGTTACTGATTTGCTCATACTTGGGGCATTCATTAGACGAGGTTCCACTGTATGTTATATAAATATAAAGGAAAGGTTTTGTCTGTATGGCCCCAAAACCAGTTTTTGTATAAAAAAAAATTCTGTATGTATGTCTGTATGTATGTCTGTCCAGCAAGATTTTGTCACAGCATCATGCAAAACTGGCTTGACAGAATTTTATTAAACTTTGGTAGTACTTCGGTATTTGTCTGAAGTTGAACCTGCACCAGAAATGAAATCAAAATGTTTGGTAGAAGTGAAGTTATGGTCAGTTATGTGTCAGATTAGATACTGCAAGATTTGACGGCATATTGCACATGCGCCAAACTGTTGCCACGTCTTAAATCAACCGCTGGACAGAATTTAATGAAACTTATTTTATTAAGTACTTTTTAGGTATTAGCCTGAAATTAAATCTGCAATGTAAGTAAAATCAAAATGGATTAATAATCTACTTTAAAATAAGCTACTAATAAGCTACTTGCTCAATGCAAACAAACACTTGCACCAATAGATATTAATTAGAATAACTAAACTTAATATTTTAAATGGGATCATTTAATATTTCTACAGCTGAAATAACAGCGCTGACCTGGCAAGTGAATTTTAGCACTCTGGAGTCATTTAAAGACAAAACTTCATCTTTAACTGATTCACTTTTTCTATTTCTCATCTCTGATTCATCATCTTGCAGCCCCTGCACAGTCCTGACCTCACTCCAAGCCATTTTCACACGTTTGGAAAAGATAAAGGAGATCCTGGGAGGCCAGAGTTTTAGATGTGAAGCAGGAAGTCTGATCATGACTCCAGCATTCTGAGAATACTGTCTACTATGATGGTGTCTAAGCACTATTGAAATGCTGGAATAAGTGCATTAGTGTATCAGGGGATTATATAGAGAAATAAAGAGAGTTTTTACTGTCATAACTACAGAATCAAGAGTCCCAGTTTGACTTGAAAGAGATTTGACTTTTTTTGCAGGGTCTGTTTTGTTTTTTGTTTTTTTTGACATATGTTACGGCCAAAGTGTAAGGTGTGAAAATTGCATTTAAATATTTCTTGCAGTTGGAGGTGCATCACTGACATTTTTACACCAGGCGTTTGATTGCAGACCGAACTGATAAAGCTTGTTATCTGTATGAGGATATCACACTTAACTAGAAATATTTGATCTTTATACAGGCAGACTGTTTTGACCACCATACTTGTTAAACTGGCTCCTTTCACAACAAGACGTTTGCAAGATCTTTATAAGAAAGCCAAGGCATGCTTGGAATATCACACAAACAAAATCATTACTGTGAAATGATTGAATACCACTTTTTTTTTTTTATTACTCCATTTATATTTCCTAGCAAAAATATTGGACTTTGTAGGAATGGAAAAAGCGTCTATGAGGGTCATATGAAAAAAAGAATGAACAATTCGGACCAGAAGACCAATTAGAAGAATTCTGTTTCCGCTCAATTCTGTTTCCTGTGTAATGTACTGCATAGCGTCTGTGGGAGTCACGTGACAAAAGAACAAACCATGCAGACCAAGACTTGAGAGGTATCTTCTCATTTTTTTTCTTGTACATAACCTACAGTATGGAGGTTTTGCGATGCTTTGCGCATGCGCGCCCAGTCGAAAAAGAATGAATCGTTCATGAACGACCCATCACTAGTGTGTGAGATAATTGACACATTTAAAGCAGATAATAAGATGATCAAAGAAATATCACCAGGTGTGCTGAATGGCAAGTTTCATTATAAAAAGCTTCTAGATGTATGTTAAAAACTAAAGTTGTGTGCTCAAACTACCTTTAAGGGGAACTAGTTTTACAAGGATACATTAAATGTAAGACACTGAAAACAACAGCACATCTAATCAATGACAAATGGCAACTGCACTCAGTCACTCTGCATGTATTAAAAACAGAAGAAAGACATTTTGCTGAAGCATGTGTTAGCCAGTTGCATTAGCCGTGTTGAAAAGGAGATGATAAACATGGGCACCACTATAGGAGCAAATCTCTTTACCATTCGAGAGATTCCAATTTAACATTTGTTTCAGCTCAGAGCATTTTAGCCATTATTTGTTTTGCTGTTTTTTTTAAATATAGAATGACATACAGTATCCATATATAACCATGACTGAGCAAAAATAAATAAATAAAAATGAGTCACATAGGCAAAAGAATAGCACAGATACACATGATCAGTTGTTTTTATTGTAAAATAATAATAATAATATGCTCATTTTGAGAGTTCTTTTCATTCTTTTCATTTGAACATTTACATTTAGGCATTTGGCTGACGCTCTTATCCAGTGCTTTGAAGTTTCCGTTATTGGATAGATACTTACACTGGGTTACTAGGTTACTAACTAAGTGCCATCAGTCAAACACAGTTGGGAAGCGGATATTTTTTTTATTTTATTTTTTTTATTGGCGGGGTAATGACATTTTTGCAACATTATTCCCATATTCTAGCAGTGGTAAAATTTACATATTATAAAAGGATAAATATTTAGTATATACAGTCAGATTGTTTTGACCACCATGTTTGTTAAGCTGGCTCCTTTCCCAACAAGGTGTCACCCAAACAAAACCATTACTGTGAAATGATGAACACCACATGACCTTTTTCATTACTCCAAAGTCCAATATGTATGCTCACTAGCAAAAAGATTGGACTCTGGAGCAATGGAAAAGGTCATGTGGTCTGATGAGTCCAGATTGACCCTATTAAAGAGTGATGAATGCATCAGGGTAAGAAGGGAAGCGCATGAAGTGATGCACCCATCATGCATAGTGCCCACTGTACACAAGTCTCTGGAGGCAGTATTATGATCTGGGGTTGCTTTAGTTGGTTGCTCTAGAGAGTAAAATTTCTACCCATTCACCTTTGCAAAATAGTTCAAGCTCAGACTGGATGGAGATCGTCTGTGAACATCAATTTTCTAGTCCTGCCACAGATTCTTAATTGGATTTAGGTCTAGACTTTGACATTCTAGCACATGGATATGCTTTGATCTAAATCATTCCACTGTAGTTTTGGCTGTATGGTTTGGGTCATTGTACTGCTGGAAGGTGAACCTCTGCCCCAGTCTCAAGTCTTTTGCAGAACTTTTTCAGAGGTTTACTTCTAAGATTGCCTTGTATTTGGCTCCATCCATCAGGATTGACCAGCTTCCCTGCTGAAGAAAACCATCCACACAACCTGATGCTGGCACCACCATTCACAGTGTTAGTTTTTCACCACATGTAGTGTTTTCATTTAGACAAAAAGGTCCCATCTGACCAGAGAACCTTCTTCCACCTGTTTGCTGTGTCCCCCATATGGCTTGTAGCAAACTGCAAACGTGGTTTCTTATGGCTTTCTTTCAACAATTGCTTTCTTCTTGCCACTCTTCCATAAAGGCCAGATTTGTGGAGTACATGACTAATATATTCTACCACCTGAGCTGTAGATCTCTGCAGCTCCTCCAGAATTACTACAGGCATATTGGCTGCTTCTCTCCTTAATGCTTTCCCTGCCCAGCCTGTCAGTTTGGGTGGATGGCCAAAACTATTTTCGGATGATGGATTGAACAGTGCTCTGTGAGATGTTCCTTGGGCTTCATGATGCTGTTTGTTTACCAATGTTCTCTAACAAACCTCTCAGGGCTTCACAGAACAGCTGTACAAGTGGACTCTATTTACCAATTAGGTAACTTCTGAAGGCAATTGGTCCTGCTTGATTTTAGTTAGGAGTATGAGACTAAAGGGGGCTAAATACAAATGCACGCTACATTTTTCAGTGTTTTATTTGTGAAAAAAAATTAGAAAACCACTTATCATTTTCTTTACAATTCACAATTATGTAGCACTTTGTGTTGGTCTATCAAATAAAATACCAATAAATTACATTTATGTTTGTGGTTGTCAGGTGACAAAATGTGGAAAAGTTCAGGGGGTATGAATACTTTTGCAAGGTATTGTATGATAAAATGAAAGCAAATGTTTGTCTAGAATCTTTTGCTGTTATAATGCCTACTATTTGTTCCCTTCTTGTCAGATTGGATTAGACCCACCTTTAAGCAACCACTCACTCACTCACCCTCTATACCGCTTTATCCTGTATTCAGGGTCACGGGGAACTGGAGCCTATCCCAGGAGGCTTAGGGCACGAGGCAGGGTACACCCTGGACAGGGTGCCAATCCATCGCAGGGCACACACACATACACACACTACGGGCAATTTTGGGAACGCCAATTAGCCTAACGTGCATATCTTTGGACTGTGGGAGGATAGCGGGGTACCCGGAAGAAATCCATCAAGCACAGGGAGAACATGCAAACTCCATGCACACAGAGACGGGAATCGAGCCTGGCCAGGAATCAAACCCGAACCCTGAAGGTGTAAGGCGACAGTACTAATCAGTATGAGTATGTCCCAGAGACAAATAGCTAAAAATCTTGAAATCCCCCTTTCTACCATTAACAGAATTAGAGTTTGGTTTAAAGTAGGGCTGTCAATATTAATGCATTAACGCATGTCACTAATGTCTGTGAAGATTTTCTGGAAGTTGAATCATGTCATATTTTAGTAGAACTAAGAGGAAAAAGTCGTCCAGTTGACATGGCATGTCACTAATCTAGAATTTTTAAGGTGTTGCTATTTTTTTTTATGCAAATTAATCATTTGGCGTCTTTCTTTTGTTTTGTTTTTTAATTGGAAGAAATTATTTTGAATATGTAGAATTATTGTGCAGCAGTCTGCAAAACATTATGTTGCACAATTTTGCTACTTACTCCACATAGTTCTTGAAATAACATATGTTAACTCCAAAATGAAAAGGCTAAAAATTGCATTTAAATATTTCTCTCAGCTGGAGGTGCAAAACTGGCATTTCTACAGCAGGTTTCTGATTGCAGACTGAACTGATAAAGCTTATCTGTAGTTCTACTGCATGCAGCTAATCATCAACTGTTCATGATAAACATGACACCACTTGAGGATATCACAGTTAACTAGAAATATTTACTCTTTATACAGACAGACTGTTTTGACCACCATGCTTGTTAGCATGATCTTTGTAAGAAAGCCAAGGCATGCTTGGTATGTCACCCAAACAAAACCAGTACTGTGAATTGATTGAATACCACATGACCTTTTTCATTAGTCCAAAGTCCGATATTTATACTTAGTCACATAAATACAAAAGATCATATGGTCTGATGAGATTGACCCTATACCAGAGTGATGGATGCATCAGGGTAAGACGGGAAGTGCATGAAGCGATGCAGCCATCATGCGTAGCGCCCACTGTACAAGCCTCTGCAGGCAGTGTTATGACCTGGGGTTGCTTCAGTTGCTCAGATCTAGACTAGATTTTGAGAGTGCTACATTTTTGCCACGTCATTCCCATATCTTGGCAGAGGTAAAATTTACATGTTATAAAAGGATATCGCAGTTACCTAGAAATATTTAGTCTGATCTAATAAGATGTGTGTTTACATGCTCCAAGCATTTCAACAGAATATAACCTTTTGACATGTGCAAATTGTTCCTGCTTAATCTGCAGAAACACAACAGTATTTTTTCCCCAATTTTGTGGTCAGGTTAGGCTTGCCACTTTTTCCAACAAATCCAGATTTCTGCATTATGATTGGTTACATACATACTGTATATTTAGAATGTAATGGAATATTTATCTCTTTTAAGCACATTCATAAATGAATATAGCTTAGTGGTATTCCTCATTTAAAAAAATCCTTTCTCTTTTCATTTCTCAATGATTTTTATTATCAAATTATTCTCCTCCCAATTCAGAGACAACCCCAAGATATATGCAACATATACAGATATATATGTACATACCTCTCCATCTGTCACAACTGATAAAAGAGGCATTTATAAATATTCAACAATTTTGAGATACAGGTAATGTGTAGTGTTAATGTTGTAGTGCTTTCTGAAGCACATCCATTATGTAAATTGGTAATTGGTAATAATGTGATAATAGTGAGCTAGCGCTGTTTGCAATGCACAGGTACTGTATCAGTCAGAAATGGTTCATTAGCAGGAGCATTAATGGCATGATTGTGAAACGGAATGAGAGATTATTTAGTCAGCATTTGGTCACGTCCTCTTCTGCTGAAATGTATTTTTATTTTTATTTTTGATCCCTTCAGTGTTCACAGAAGGCAGTAAGTGCGCACACAAACACACTTTCTGTGAATCAGGTTGGCACAGAACAAGTCGATATGGCATGATATTCACAAATAAGAGTCTTCTGTGCGTGAATGTGAGCGTATCATTCACTATCAGATCCTCTCCGACTCGACAAGTGCTCATCCGCCAGCAGATGAACCTGTGAAAAACAACCCACATTAGAGCGTCCACAATGCTGAGTAACAATACCACCTGGTATGGGCGGAGCCAATGCTACCTGTGTGTCTAGGATCCGCTGATAAGCTGGGGCAGAGAGTTCCTCCAGCGTCTCGGCCACTGGCTTGTTGAATGTTTCTGGGAGGAGAAGTCCTGTGGCTCCGGCTGACACACCAGTCAGACAGAACACCATGAACGGCATGGACGCATGCAGCACTTTCTGAACGGTCAACAAAGCACAAATGTTATGTCATCATTAATGTGAGGGATGTACCGAAAGTAATGCAAAAGTAGGCATAATGTTTTTATTAACTGACATAGGTGGTTAAAATTCCACATGTTGGGAGATTAACTTTAAGATTTGGACAGCTGAAGATTGTAAAAAAGATGTCTGATGTGATCATTAACTAAATCTATATCTTCAGGATTTTACGCCCTGTGTTGCTGCCAAATGACAATTTGAGAATTACATATAGTACATCATTTTTAGAAGCATTCTTTTAAACACTATATGCAAATGCTTGTGATGTACATACTACACAGTACTTACCATACTAGGAATAAATGGGGCCAAAATTCCCCCAACCCTACAAGACATGGAGCAGACCCCCAACCCTGCGTTCCTGAATCACATACACGGAGACACACACACAAATCTAGAGAAACATTCCATATCGCAGACTTCATAGTTCAATTGCTATTTGAGCGCTTGCAGTGCAGTATCTAATCTAACATTCGGTAGGAATGAGCGGGCTAGAGTGTGTGTGTGTGTGTGTGTGTATATACCTGATGACAGTGGGGTAAAGTTCTGATGTGTACACATACACAATGTTGAATGCAGCACTGACCATCAGCTTCCCCAAAAGAGCCAAAGAGCTGCCATTGACAAACGAACCTTTTGTGAGAGAGAGAGAAATATGGAAACAGGGATAAACCAAGAGACAGTCAGTCCAATCTTTTTTCCCCTAAAATTTATTTCCATCTAAAAATGAAGGGTCGTCTTATATTCATAGATTTAATTTTTGCATTTATTATATTTCTCCAACAGTAAACAGCGCTAGTTAGACATGCATGTGAAGACAGTCCAGAGCCACAGTTCACCACATTATTCCAAAGCAGCTTTACAGAAAGCTGGATGTATATTTTTGTAGATCAACAATGAACAACCTACAGGTTTAGAAAAGTAGAGTTCAACAATCGGAAGTGTGTAAAAGTTTATGTTCAGCCCCGAATAGTCTTCATGATTATGATTATTTATGATTGTTTTTGTTCTGTTTGCAGATCCACAAAGACATGAATCTCCACCAATCATCTAGTGACCAATCGTGATGTATGGGAGGAGGATCTACACCTTTAAAGTTCGGCTGGAAGCACCTGCATGGGAGAAGACAGTCATTCATGACATGCAAGAGATTGTCGCTTTCTCCAAAATAGATTGTGGTTCTAGTGACACGTTAGTTTCTTTTTCAACACATGTATCCTGCTGATAGTTATTAAATTAGCATGTAGAAAGAATGATTCATGTGAATTAAGTGAACATTTAAAAACCTGCAGTGTACGTTTGCTTTTGAGGTTTGGACAGGTAAGTAGGAGCACACTTATACATGTCTAGACATCCAGAGAAGGGGAGGGTGCGACCCTTTATACTTTTGGTTATTGGATTGGCAAGCATAGTGTAGCTAGACTGGAGTGTTCCTTTTGTTTTTTTAGTTATATATTTAAAGTTGACAAGAGAAGATGTGAGATGTTAAGACAGAGATAGTTGGTTAAAAATGGTCCGCTGTGGCAATCCCTAACATGAGCAGCCAAAAGAAGAAGTTGTATATTAAAAGTGGGACATTTTGGGAACTTTGTGTTTTTGGTTTTCATTTTGTTCTTTCCTTTAGCACCTTCCATCGTTCAGTCATTTGTTAGTTTTGTCTATGTAAAATACTGGTGTCTACTGTTTACTGTCTATCCATTTTTGTGTTCTTTCTTACTTCCTAGGTGTATATAAAAGCAACTGTATGCATATAAAACACTACTAGATTAACTACTAATCTCTGACAAATCTTTTGGGCATTATTGACCATGGCTTCGCTTACTTCCATGGCCTGGCTCTGCCTGGACCTTGACTGTAGACAGGGTACATAACACCAACGTCCACACAAATTACTCCAGGGCCTGTAAAAACCACAGCTGCAGTCGGAATAACATGAATAGTGCATGCAACTAATGCCATATATATATATATATATATATATATATATATGCCAGGTGCAATGACTGACTGACAGAGGTGGGAAGAAACTAAGTACTGTACATGTTCTTTGTTGCTGTATTTAAGTACATATTTCAAGTAACTGTACTTTACTTGAGTAGTTTAATTAGAGGATACATTTTACTTTGCTTTTAAAAGACAACAAATATCTGTACTTTTACTTAACCACATTTCTGCATGGGTGTTGCGTTTCCTAAGAACAGTGATGTGTAGTATTCGAAGGGGGCCGCCTGCTGACTATTATGTGTAACTACATGACTTGCCTTCCCTTCGAGACGCACCTAATAACACAACATGTGTTTGAAATCAGAAGCAGAGCTGATTGGGGAAGCCGAGAGAGCGCGAGACAGAAACAGAAATATTTTTTGATTATTAAAAAGGCTGTGAATTACTACAAGTCTTGTATTTTTAATACTTGAATAAACTTGAAGGTGAATACTTCTGTACTTTGATTCAGGTACACAACTAAATGGAGGACGTCCCCTTTTACTCAAGTAATATTTGCTAAAGGAAATCTCTACTTTTACTCAAGTACAAGATTTCTCCATATTGCCCTCCTCTGCTCATTGGTATCTTGCTTGCTAGCCTCTGGAGACAAGATGAATTGTTGTTCAGTTGTTCCCTGCACTGTTCACCGTTCCCTTTGAAACTGAGCAGTTTTGCACAGTGTTCCTCAGGACCAGGGATGAAAACAGGTATTTTGCTGTTTTAACAGCTTTAAACTTTTTAAAAAAATGAATAAAACAAATGCAGTTTCACATGTTACTGAGAAACCCATTGTCCTGAAGAGTCTGCTTCTTGTCATTAAATAAAGGAGCAGCTTCAGATTAGCAAAGCCATGATAATAATGGAGACCCATTCCCTAGAGGCTAACATCTTGCAGAATTTTTTTTTTTTTGTACCACAGATACAAGTACAAACCTGCGCTTTACCTTGCAGCAGATAATCAAGCCTAATCTACTAAAATATATTTAATTGAATGTTTTGAAATATTTTAATATTTTTAAAATAGGTTTAGAACTATGACTAATTTATAAGCCGGCCAAAACTATACTTCAGCTGGTATCTCATAATATCCTAGCAGTATATTGTCAGTGTTTCTGGTATGTCAACAGTCTTATTATAGTAAAAATACAGTATGGTCTCCTCACCAGGCCGAACAGGGACAATCACAGAGAGAAGGCAGCACAGACCAGCAAGGATAAGAAAACTTGCTAAAGATTTTCGCCTCCCAAACCTGAAACAGGTGGGCGAGAAGGAGGGGGAGAGAGAGAGAGAGAGAAAGAGAGGGAAAGAGAGAAAGTAATGAGTAAGATAATTTAACCAGCATTAAAATGTGTTGTAGTGTTCATACAGAAAATACTGTAGGTATCTGCTAAGAAAATGTTAATGTAGTGTATGTGTGTGTGTATGAATACCAAGGCTTATTGATGAAGTATATGCACAGTGGGTAGGCCGGCAGCTCCACCAGGCCGTACATGGCTACAGTGAGGTAGAGACTGCCTTTATCGTCACTCGCATTCATTGTCAGTCCATAATACACCAAACTGCATGCATACCTGAAAGACAAACGTGATGTAAACATATAGACATTATCATCGACAGCTGAACATAGTTATGTCTAAATCCATCGTCTCATGTTTGAGTATGACGGTGATATCCATTATACAAATTTTACAACATAGAAAGGCTTTAATGAAAGTTAAAGTTTAATCCCAAAATCCCAAACACCCTGGTCCAACATTATCTTTCGGCATTTAAAATGTTAGAAACTTACATTTTTACATTTTAGTAGGACAGACACTTTGCAAATTTGTTTGAAATTTTGAACAGGTGGAGGAAAATCTAGAGAGGTGGAGGTAAAGCAGAGGAACGAAGGTTAGCCACAGCAAGACAGAATACATGTCTTGAGAAGGAGTGAATGAGAAGGACCCAAGTGGAACGGTGAGGCTACAGGGAGCAGAGACAAAGAAGGTGCAGTACTTTAAGTACTTAGGGTCAGTGGTCCAGAGCAACAGAGACAGTGGAAAGGAGGTGAAGCAGACAAGTTTAAAAGGGTGGAGAAAAGTGTCAGGTATGTTGTGTGATAAAAGAGTATCAGCGAGAGCGAAATGGAAGGTCTACAAGACAGTGGTGAGACCAGTGATGCTCTACAGCTTAGAGACAGTGGTACTGGAGAAAAGACAGGAGGCAGAGCTGGATGTAGCAGAGCTGAATATGTTGAGGTTCTTTTTGGGAGTGACAAGGATGGATAGGGTCAAAAATGAGTCTATCAGTGGGACAACCCATATAAGATGTTTTCAGAGAGTCAGAGACGCCAAATTGAGGTGGTTTGGACATGTTCAGAAAAGAATAGTGAATATATGGGTAGAAGGACGCTAAGGTCGGAACTAGAAGACCAAAGAGGAGATTTATGGATATGGTGAAAGAGGACATGAAGTTAGTTGGTATAAGAGAAGACAATGCAGAAAAGACGATGGAGGGCAGGTGATTCGCTGTGGCGACCCCTGAGAGGGAACAGTCAAAAACAAAAATTTAATAAATTTAATTGGAATTAAACAACTAAAAAGGCTTCGGTTTCCTAGAGAGCATCATGTGGTCTGATGAGGTCAGGTTTATTCCTATTCCAGAGGGATGTAGGCATCAGGGAAAGAAGTGAAGTACATAAAGTGATGAACCCATCATGCATAGTGTCCACTGGACAAGCCTCTAGAGGAAGTGTTATGATCTGGGGTTGCTTTAGTTGCTCACGTCTAGGCTTAGCAATGCTACTTGGCAATAAAATAAAGTCAGCTGACAACATGAATGTACTGAATGACCAGGGTCACATCTACCTCGGTCACCTTTATCTCATCTTACATTAATGTTATTTTAGTCTGTGTTCTCCTTTGATCAGATAAAGAAATTAACTGACTACGCATGGGGTAAATGAGAACAATGTGTACACCAGCCAATCACGTGTCACCTTGTTGTGTGTTTAGTAAAGTGTTTAAATAGTTTATAAGTCATCGTGCACACACGCATACTCACCAAACGTACATGAGGACAACAGTCCTGCAGCGCAGCACGCGGTGCTTGACCAGCTGCAGCAGTCCTGCGTTGGATGCCTCTGTGCCCGGTGTGCCTGGAGTTTTCCGCAGCTTCAGAGTAACACTTCCCTTTCCATTCCGCTGTGCAAAATCCTGCAGCACTTTCTCTGTCTCCCCCGTCCGGCCCTGAGAGTATAGCCAGCGTGGAGACTCGGGTAGCATGCTATCATCAACACAGACACACTCACCAATAAACATACGTCCACACAAATTCCAGAGTTAAACACCCACACTGAACAACTCTATTTAGGCCTCTGACAAGAATTCAATTTGGACTGAGCTGGGGCTTGGGACAGGAGCTTCATGGGCTTTCAACAAGAGCCACAAAATTCTCAAAGCCAGCCACACTATCATTCTGAAGCCAGGTAGTGGCGCTAGCATGACATTCTTGAAGCAGGCCAGTGGAATCCAGCCCTCTGTCCTAAAAGCCAGGCAGTGGCACCAGAACAACGGTTCTGAAGTCAGCTGGTGGAACCAGCACAACCATCTGGATGTCATGTAGTGGTGCCAATATAAAATCCTTGATCCTGGGAGGTGGTACAAACAGGACATCTGTGATGATGGAAGGTTTAGCACAGCATTGCTGAAACAGGGCCAGGTATGGCTCAGACGGCGTAGGGAATGACTCTGGCTTTACTGGGCTTAGCCTGGGCAGAACAGGGCATGTCAGAACATGGCCTAGCTGACACAGAACTTGGCTTGGTTGACCTGGCATGGAAGGCCATCTGATTCACCTCTGCAAAAATAAGGCTTGGTTTAGACTGAAATCTGTCATATGATGTCCTCTCATTAATCTTGCGTACTGGGCTGTGCCGAATAACCAGATTAAACTCTGCAGGTGGCAAAAAACCTCTGGAAGTGTGGCTGTGAAGATCACAAAGTTGATCTCCTCAAGTTGCTGAGCTAGGAGCAAGGCATTGAGAACGACTGTGGGTGCTGCCAGGTTATCCTCCACAGTGCTGTGAGCAAAAACCATGCTTGGAGCAAAGATATGCTATAAGCTTGTGTTGGCGTGTGCTGCGGTGAGCCGTCTTATCAAACTCAACCTGAACTCCCCGCCGTTCTGTAAATTCAGAACTCAGAGCTCTATGCAGTCAACATGCGGGAACTCTCGCATCTTACCAGCTGTCACACTGGTTTAAGCTCCACCCTAAATTATTTCTGGTTGAGCCTGATCCCAAAGTTTGGGGTACTGCTGTTTTATGCCCTCCACCAATTCCTATTCAACTTCCTATGCCTGTGTGTCTCTCGGCAACCGTTACCTCAGCCCACTTGCTTATTAAGCCAACAAACCGAGACAGCATGGATGTGTTCCAGTCTGTGCTTGTGGTTTTTGGATCAGGCAGGAAATCCTAATAGAGCCTGCACTGATTAAGGACACTGTGCAGGAGGGTGTATAGACTTCGTACAGATCTGGCACAAGCCACTGCTTTCACAGGGGAAAAGTAACCCCTCTGTGAGCATACTCACATCAGCCCCAAGGCTGCCCCACTAGATCCTGATTGCAGTCGTGCATGATGGATGCAGGATGCAAATGCAGGCAGGTGTTTATTAAACATGGAGTTGCGGTCAGAAGTGGATATACTGGGTTTACAGTAATTGTTTTTTTCTGGTGTTAAATGAATATACAGCCTACATTCACACGTACATACATACAAACCGCAAGAAATTGTTATATGAGATAGTAGATGTGCCTGTGACTTTTAAGTGTGGAATTTAATTCACTCATAAGCATGTTTTAAAAAAATTACAGCGCCATCTATTGAATGTTGGAATTTGAACTAAAATTTTTACATGTTACCGTGAAGTGTGCGGAATGAAGGTGTGAGATCGCATTCATTAAGTGGATTTCAACTGCACACTCATAAGTGCATATTTAAAAAGTACAGCGCCATCTGTTGAATTTTGAGATGAATTAAATTTTTATTTATAATAAGGGCATTTCCTATTTAAATTTCAAAGTAGCATATCTTCTCTTCCCGTTGGCCGACTATGATGAACAAAGCCTATATGTTACCTCAAGCTCGACCAAATACACCTGTGAGTGTACACGTGATGCATGCACAAACAAAAATTCCAAAAACCATCTTGATTTGTTCTATTACTCATCTTACAACCCCCCTAATTATTTTTTCGCAAATATCTTTAATGTACAGACATGCTATCTGAGTAAACACACTCAAGTTCATTTAATGTTCATGTTATATGTAAACTTCTGACCCCAGCTCTATTTACACACTAAAATAAAATAACATGGGTTATATTTTGGCTAATGCACTGAAATAAGCTTTATTCATCATATTCTTACCTAGCATTATGTTTACAGTATAACGGTTTAAATTTCCTCACTACTGCACACTGTTTTAGTGGTATGCAGCCATTAAAGCCATAATTCAGATAGTCACACGTACATGCAAAAGAGAAAGAGCAGCACACCGGGGCAGTTAGCAGCAAAAGCCAGGTTTCTCCAGGACCTGATGTAGTAGCCAAGAAGAGCAAACAGAGCGATGCCCACTGCAAACGTCATGTTGGTTATCGTCCCTGTAACACACACAAACGAGCAAAGTCTTGCATATTCATACTTTTAAACTTTTCTACATTTTGTACACTGAGATATATTTCTCAATTTGATGAAATGTGAGTTATTCATTAAGAATGACAGTAAAACCTGGAATAAATTTGTTTGAAATTATTTTGCAAACTATATTGTATTTTTTCCTTCCTGCTTCAATAGTATGTGCTATTTTGTGGAGAGTCATGATCAATGTTGGGGGACGTTACTTTTTAAAGTAACTAATAACATTACAAAATTACTGTCATTAAAAAGTAATTAGTTACATTACAGCAGTACTTTCTGATAAAAGTAACTAGTTAGAGTCCTTTTCTATTGCAGAATATGAAAACTCCTTTGTTATTCTTCATGCCTGTTGTTTTAGTCAAGACCTTTATAATTATTCTACCATCATCACTCAGTGAAGTTTGGCCCATAATCTGTTAACTACTAATACCCCTTTTGGCGCTCTTGATGAATTGATTACGTGATTACGTTTCCATCTTTCCACGTGTCTGTCCTCACAGACCTTACAGAACTTCGCGGTCACTCGCGACGACTCACAGTTCCTAACACCGCTTCTTACCGCGAGTCAAACCGCATAGGTGAGATAGGGGTATAACAGCAGGAATAACAGAGGGGGCAGAAAAGTAATCCAAGTACTCTAACAACACTAGTCATGATACATAATTCCATTCATATAATCGCATCTCAGTTCCAGGTTTTAACACTACAAAACAGGAAAAGTTCACCAGGTGAATGCTTGCTTATATAAGGCACTGTATGACACACTGTATGGTTATGGCTTACTAGCACTACACGTGTGAGCAAACATCCAGAATCCAGAATCCAAAAATTCATAAAAAGCAGTTACCAGTAATTAATGAAACAAAGTCAATGATTGGGGAGATGGCCCTATATAAAATATAGTATCTGGTACAATTTGTGCAGGTTTATAAGTAAAATAAATGCTTAGTTTTACTGAACACCCTGCAAAACCAGTAACAATCCTTCTGGGGAGCTTGTCATATCTGCTTCTTTTTTAATGCAGCAAAACCCAGAGGCTTTCTTTTTGTTTGTTTGTTTTTTTTTACTTTTTTATGTGTGTGAAAAGTATTTTATATAATATGCTGCTGCCTTTTCTGACCTACAGATATTTTCCTGTATTATAAAAAAAAATTTTGGTACAATACTTATGTTTGGAAATCAGATTTTTTATTTTTTAACCTGACTTAAGACCTTTGCACAGTACTGTGCAAATATGTTGTGCAGTGCCAACTGAATGTACTGACTGTATAGATTTTGCTTCACCTCCAGATGGCGCTACCTGTTAGAGCCCAGTAGGCTTTACCCACGTACTCCTGTGAGAGGATGAAGCAGACGAGGGCCATCCCTCCGTTCATCATCCCGACCATCAGCCGTGACAGAGCAAAGAGCTCATAACTAGGGGCCAGCGCACTGCCATATGCAAAGAGCATTTCAAAGAATAGACCTGAAAAGAAAGAGTGAGAGAGAGAGAGAGAGAGAGAGAGAGACACTGGAATCTGAATTAGTTTTGATAAAATCAGAACATAAAAACGTGCACCAGGCATCTGAAGGTCAACGTCTATCAGTGTTGTGATATACAGTGTGGGCCAAAGGTCTGGATCTGCAGGCAGAAAATGCTTTTAAATGACAGCAAATGCTCAAATTGACAGCCTGTGACATTAAGAACATTAAACATTTCTTAATGTATCAGAACTGATGTTGTTCGATTGCAGTCGTTGTTCTGGTCCAATGACTGCAGACGAGTCCAAAAAAAAGACACCAAAGATCTCTATTATTGTTATGTTAGTTTCAAACCAATCTTGGATCTAAAGTAAAATGAAAAATATCTAATTTATCAAATTTAAAGGGTATGTATTATGCAGGATTCACTTTTTAGTCATCTTTAGATGGGTCTCCAGTGTGGCAAATGTTAAATAAACAGCAAATGTTAAATAAATAAATACCCTGCTTTTTGTTTTCTTTAAATTTTTTGCACTGCACGGTATTTAAACAAGCCAGTTAGATGTTTTCCCCCTTAATGTGACCTCAAAGCAGAGAAACCCACCACCAGCTTGTTGCTCAGCACTGCTGTTCTCTGGACGGGGCGTGGCTCAGCAGGAGCTCATTTACATAGACAATGAAACAGCACGTTCGAATGAGGAATGAAACTGAGGGAGTATAAGGTATAAAAAATGCATTACCTGAAGGGTATTTCAGCTAGTAATTAGCACACACACACTTTGGAAGAGCTCTGAGACTGATTAATTTGTTAAAGAAATAGTGTGATATGGAAACTTTAGGGGAAAATGCCTGCAGATGAAGAATTTTAGGTCACACTGTATACACACAACGAAGTAGTGAATGTTTCATGAAATATTCTGAATGTTGATTTACTACTTGATTAAGAGTTTTTGTTGTCATTTGAGGTTATTTGTTTGTTTATAGAAGTCAGTAAGAACCATACAATAATTGTTAAAGCCTTGATAAATAAATAATAGGTAGATAATAGAGGTCAGCCTTTCTTATTTAAACAACTGCTAAGTATTAAATAGAGAAGTCTCAGTACTGATGAGGAAGATGGGTTTCCTGCCGATTTTGTCAGACAGCGGTCCGAACATCACGTTTCCCACGAGCACGCCGACAAAAAACAATGATCCTGCCAGGCTCACTTTGTACGCCTCCTCCTTGACCAAATACCACTGCAAAGCACACCAAAAACATACTGACACATGTACAATATCTCAATTTCAAAATTACTGTTAAGAGTCAAAATTCATAATTATCATGCAAAGCAAAAATAGTTGCTCAATATAATGAACAAATCTTTTATTACAGCTTGAATAACAGTGCTGTTGATTTCTTAATTCTGATTGGTCAGAAAGTGTTCATTATAGAGTTTTCTATAAGAGCAGCTTCGACAGTACTGCAGGTTACAAACTAGAACTACATTATTGTTTCTATTACGGCTGCATTTTATTTTTTTAATCTATCAATTTTTTTATTAGTCTAATGATTATTTTTCATGGTTAATCTAGCGATAATTTTCTGGTTAGATAATTATTCCTTTAATTAACTTGCCAGTAAATAAAAACAATAACTTTGATGTTCAATCTTTTAACCTTCTATTTAGTCATTTTCTCATAAAATAATTATCCAGTCATATGGGGCACACATACAGTTACAAAAAGCATATAGAAAGAAGTATTTTTATTAATAAATAAATAAATTTTGCCTTTTTGTCAGACCTATATAAAATCAGTGACATCAGTGAATTTCTGAATAATATTGACTGCATTCCTGTCATAAAGGCCCAAGCATTAATCACTATGCAGGTCTATGCAGGAAGTTGCCATTTCTAACTTTAATTCTACATCGCTTAGTTTTAAAAGTACACAGTTTTACTTCTTTTTAGATGTTAGCATACAGTATGCTCTGGAGAATCTTCTCCTCACTAACGCAGTCCATAACAACACCACTTGACCTTGTCCAAAGGGTTATCGTCTTCTTCCTGAACAAACCTGCTAAAAAATCAATGCTCTCTCACCTCCGTCACGATGGAGCGGTCGTCTTCCTTGAACGTCGCAGTCTGAGTGAAAGCTCCTCCTCCCTGTGTGACGGCGTCGACCTGGTACTCGGGAACAGCACCGACTAGAACGATGAACATGCATTGACACGCCATGTAGATCTGTAAGATAAACAAGAGCATGTTCATTCATCATTCAATGTAAGTAGTGATATCTACTAGGGCCAGAGAACTTGTAAAGCGTCAGTGGAGTTAGGTGTGCAGTTATTGGCCATCTTGGCAAAGATGGGAAATGAGTGATAAATAAAATATGAAAAACTGTGTAAATTGCGATCAATTTGATGACCAATACACCGAAGACATCTAGAGGAAGTTTGTTCCACCACCTAGGTGCCAGAACAGAAAAGAATCTGGATGAATGTTTTCCTCGTTCCCTGAGAGACGGTGGGACGAGGCAAGCAGTGCTGTAGGATCAGAGGGAACGTGGTGCAGTGCGTGGTGTGATTAGAGGTGAGAGGTAGGTGGGTGCTGGGCCATTTTTAGCTTTGTAGGTGAGCATCAGGGTTTTGCATTTGATGCGGGCAGCTACAGGAAGCCAGTGGGGAGAAGTGGGGTGGTGTGGGAGAACTTGGGAAGGTTGAAAACGAGACATGCTGCTGCATTCTGGATCAGCTGCAGAGAACGAATGGTGGACAGAGACAGACATGCCAGGAGCGAGTTGCGAGACTGAACAAGCACCTGAGTAGCCTATGAGGAAAGAAATGGGCGGATTCTTCTGATGTTGTAAAGAAGAAATCGACAAGAGATTTCTTCAAGACATTTTCTTCTTTTAAATAGTAGTTGTAAAACTACTGGAACAGATTTTAATGCATTCCACAAAAACCTGGAGTGATGCTGGTGTGGCACAACTTTAAGGAAAAAAACGGAATTACAGAATACGTGGGGTCGTGCTGTTATACTGTAGGAAAACAATTAACAAGGCACTGTGACAAAGAGCAGTTACTGTTACCACCTGAAGTCAATTATTTTCCAGTAACAGGCCATCAGGTATTCTTGTGTTTATAAAAGAGCAATTTTCTAATAATTACAGTTTATTAATGATTAAAACTGTTCTTTAAGCACTATCAAACTCAAGGTTATGCTGTTTAGTTGGATGAGGTCATAGGCATGAGGACACAGCCCGGGTACTAGATATAATAGCCGTGCTGATATTTAGCATGTCGCAACCTCGAGTGTGATATTGCTTTTATACAACAGTTGCACAAACACTGTTTTATTTATTTTAAATTCTTACCAGTGCTAGATAGCCAAACCTCAAAAGAATAAACCATGGAGGTGGTGGACAGTTATGTAAATCTCATAAGTTTCTCTTTATATTTCTACTGCTGGGTTCCAGGTTGAATCCCCAATAGCTTTAAACAAAAAGTTAGAGTGCTCTGTAGGGAGTACTTGTTCAACACACCAAGTAGTGCCCTTGATCAGGGGTTAGAGAGGGATTTGGGATTCAGCCTTATGTTAGAAGCTTGTTGGCTTTTTAGCTCACAAGCGTAAAATAAAACAACAAGAAGATGACAACGTTATCAGATGTGTTTTCTTGCTTCTGTGACTGTTTTTGAATGTGGGTTTTGGCAGGCATCTGCTCTCTCCTCGGTACTGCGGACTGTACAGACATACAATTGTTAAGTTGTTCTGACGCAGTGACACATAGTTAAACGTCCCAGTGCTGTTATGCTCTATATCAGCACTCGTGGAACACCTCTCATCCAATCAGATTGCTCAGTCGGAACTAACTGCTGTTTAATACAGTTTAGTTTTATAAGAACATCCTTGTTCCATCCTGAAGGTGCTAAGGATTTCGCCTCTGACTGTTATAATGCAATAACACTGGAGACTCCTTCCACAAAACATACATGTCTCCTTAAGGTTCAGCGGTTACACCTTCGCTCCACTGCAGTATCTTACTATTTCCATAGAAACTGCTCTTTCACAGGGATTTAAGGCTAATAATAAGTATTATTTAACAATAGTTGATTTATGGAATTTTTATAAATGAAAACATTTTTTAACATTTATGGAAGAAGTCTTGAGTGAAAAACCTTGATGAGTTGAGGATAATATCACATAAGTGATAACAGAAACTAACCTGTTCTGCAGAGTCATCAAGATTGAATGTACTAAATATAAACAAATAAAGTGTGGATGCTCTTTATTCATAAGATTTAAAGATATATATTTTTTGGCAAACTGATGTATCATATGAGAAATAGGAAGACAATGAAACATGCTGGTAGAGAAAAATAATCAATGTTGTGGTAATAAGTACCTCACCCTCTCAGGAGAGTGGAAGTCTCGTGAAGTAAAGACTGCAGCTGATCATTTGAATTACAAACATTCTTCAGGTGCTACGGATACATTTGTGCAAAAGTCCTGAGCCACCCTTTTCTTGATTTGCTTCTAAAGAAGCAGAATGTCTTGGGGTTTTTTTCCTGAAGGACTTGTTTTGGCTGTCATTTTCAATCCAGTTGCTGAGCAGATGATTTTTGTTTGTGAAGCCACACAGTGACCTATGAATCATTTAAGCATTAAAAGCATCTAACTTAAGGCATGAACCAGTGAGAAATAGGCGCAGATGATGACAGATGATCAGGCCGGGGATGTATACTGGTATGTATAGTATAGTATAGTATAGTATAGTATAGTATAGATGTATAGTATTTTGGTGATGCTGGATACTGAGAGGTTGGAACAGAGGAGAGGGGAAATGCGGTTGTTACATAAACAACCAATTTTTAAATTGTATAATTAGGCCCTTTGTAGACATTTGTTCACATATCTTTTATTTAATCGACATCATTTAATTTAATATGAAGAAAGGGGTGACTCCAGATTTTTTTCACAGTACTGCATATCGAAAGTGTGCTCAAGCTAAAAGTCTTTAAGAAATCACTGCAGATGTTCGGTCCTGTCATTTCGAAAAAGACGTTCCTATATCTAGACATCTCACCTTTGCTTGCTCATCTGAGGTTAATAAGACATTTCTCAAACGTTGAGACGATCCTTTCTCTGAGGTCATTATTTGGGGTCAGAATTCATTTTTTTTCCTCAAAGTCTCATGAGTTTAGTGTGTGCATCTCTTTGGTTTTTTTCTTTCCCCCTATTCTCTTTGTTGTTCTTGCTCATGCTGAAAGCCTGAATAAAACATACCAGTAAAGATGTCTGATGTTTAATTGAGCATTTTGCTATAACAGAATCAGCCCAAGTGTCCAACTCTTCAGAACTGATATTCTAAAGCAGACTAAGAGGAAACAAAGAGAATCTTACAAAATTTACAGGACTGTCCACCACTTCCATGGTTTATTCCCCTCTCATTTTGGCTACATAGTACAGGTAATAATTTAAAACTACTTTCACAACTTTCACACTTAACTCTCGGTCGAGCAGTTGTAACAGTCACAGTTAGTTACGTCCAACAGTCGTGAAAGGATACGCGTTGGCGAAGCAAAATAATTGGTTAAATAAAGAAACAAAGATCAAAACGGTGATGTAGGTGTAGGCGGCAAGAGGGCACAGCTCGAGTACTGTAGATCACATCCATGCTGTTGTTTAGTTAACCAAATATTTTACTTTGCCAACAAATATATTTTCACAATTGGCCGAAAGAACTAACCGGGATTGGTGCTGATATTCCTTACAACAGCACTTCATCTTGTCTGATATTGCTCAAGTACATCAGGATGCATTATTTAGTTCAGTGGATGAACACTGGAGGAAAGTATAAGGGAAGCATGTGTTACAAGCTTTAACCTAAAACAATGACATGCAAATCACAGTATTTGCTGTGGAGATTTGACTGCATTACATTTCACCTTGTCATACACAGTAGCAAGAATAAATAAACAAGATTACATTAATAAACTAAAGACCTGCTTTGGCTCCAACCTACAGTATATATACACTCATCATTATCCAAATATACATAAAAGCACATATTGCACACAAACTTCAGCCAAAAGCAAGTCTTAGATTTATGAATGTATGTTTATTAATGTACATAAATTATAGCATATGCACACATACACGCGCGCGCACACACGAAGCTAACCATAGAGCTAGCTAGCCTTGACATTACCTGCAGCAATATCAGCACTGTAACCATGCGCTTCTGGTATCCGCCAAACTCTCCAACAAGTTGAAAAGCTTCTTCCAAATCCATTTCTCATAAATATTTCCCCACATAACATGTCACAGGGTTTTAAAAACTAAACATCTGCTTAAAACAAATGAAAACACTCAGGTCTCTTCCTGATGCACAAGTCAGATCGCGAGTCCCAAATGCATTCATTTCGATATCTAGTGCACTTCGAAGAGCACACACGCTTCCCATTCCGCCCGCTGAGAAAGTGCACTAGAGGAGGAAGTGAATGAGTGTGTATAACCGGGCAGCTGAGAAACGCGTAGACGTGGAACCGAGTCATGTGACTTGGTGCGCAAATATGATTGGTGGAAACTGTACAATTGAAATCCCGCTCAAGAAAGTGGTGATGAGGCTCAGATTTTTAACCCTTTGTTTACTGGATTTTAATCCTTATCCAAAAATAAATATAAACTAAATAATAGGGACATAAATGTTATTTAAATATTTCAAATATATATAAAAAGAATTATACGTGTACACTGATTAAATTCACACAATTAGTAGAGAATCTTAAAATCTTTATTAGTTTAAAGTTTTTTTCCCCCCAAAGCAATCCTTAATCAGCAATCATTCTTAATTTTTAAACATACAAAAAACAAACACCAATACACATTGCATTCCAGTGAAGAACAAATAAAAAGGTACGACATCCTGAACGAACACAACATTAAAAACAGTGACAGAAAATGAAGATGCAAACATATAAATGAATATTTAAATTCATGTCAAAAAAAAACAAAAAAAACTGGTTAAAATAAAGATGCAGTATATAAGTATAATAAGTAGCTCAAGTCTCTACAGGTAACTGAGTAAAAAAAAAGGAAATGGAGTCATCACTGATTTTGGGACCTGAGGGGTAATCTGGATCGAGGAGGAGTGACCGTGGCCTCGTTTTCAGCTACCTTTGAGCGGTTCAGGGACTTGCTGCTGGGGTTTTCTTTTTTAGACTTTTTCTGTAGAAAGGAAATGGAAAGCAAGAATGAAATAAAATGGCGATTAAAACGTTTCATGTAAAGTTCTAAAATGTACGAGTACCTGGACTGAGCCTCAAACTACAATTACTATTATAGTTTTCTATATTTTACTAACAGGTTGCACAAGTGCAATACATGTTAAAGGTATAGTTTGGAACGCATTTTTCCAGGGATTATGGAATTTAGCCAGGATTACTTACATTGTACTTATGTTCTGTTTGACAAATTTCATAGTCAGTGTGAAAAGCAGGAAAATTTATAATGGCTAAAACCTATTGTACCATACATGTATACCC